>APFE030194964.1:40224-65898 GCA_000404065.3 Pinus taeda | reverse complement strand
TTGATGAGTGCATAAAATAAAGTGTATATTATTAAAAGAGAGAGATTTACATAGAGTCATGAGAGTAATCAAGGAGAGAGGTGTGGAGTGATTTAGGAGATGAAGGTGACTTGTAATTCTCTTTTAATAATAATATCATAGTCTCATTAAAAATAATAATAATATTAATAATATTGAGTATTATTTTGAGATTGAGTAACTAGGATTGATTAGTGATAAGTTAAGTGATTTTCCTTCAACTATACTTGATTGCAAATTTATGTAAGATGATTTACTATTTTTGGAAAGTCATGCTTGGGATGCTAGACATGAATTTCTATTTTTAGAAATTCACTCTAGGATTATTAGAAAAGAGGTTTTATTAAGGAAATTCATCCCTAAGCTTCCCATGAGTGGTATTTTTCTTCCGAAGAATAGGGATTCCGTACCCCTATTACATGCATCTTCATGCCTTAAGAGATTGAGGACTTCGTGCCTTGATCTACTCTAAAGATCCAAGATTCTACACCTTGATATTTTTAAATATTCAGGACTCTGCGCCCTAAACATTTTATTATAGATACAAGACTCGACGTCTTTATCTTTCATGGATTTATGGCTTCGCGTCCTAATTTCCATGGCTTCTCATCTACTCTGCTTTGAAAATCCACGCTTCACCTTAATGTACTAATTCTGAGCTCATACCCATTTGATGGTTCATTGGTAAGGCCTTGTTCCAAGACCTGAACACTTCACAATCTCATAGATCAAAAGAATCAATGAATTTCATAATTAACTTATTGACATTTTACCAAAGATTGTGCATGACTTCCACAACCATTTTGGTTCTAGAGAAATGACTTCTGCAACCATTTAAAATTTGAACATTCTAGTTTGAAAATAACCACGTTCCATATCACATCTTGCTCAATACAAGATTAAGCATATAAAATCATAAAAATAATGTATCATGACATCCACAGTCATTTATAATTTGAGCATCCTATTTTGTAAATAACTATGTACTTGCCGCATATTGCTCATTACAAGATTAAACATATATAATCATATAAATCATGTATCATCCATAAATCATAATTAACAATATGTTCCACATATCCATGATCATCCATGGATCTATGTGTCTCAATCCTGAATCAACACCCATGTCATACACTTATTGCCAAACTAAGATACCAAAAGAGAAAACATCGACAATATGTTCTTAACGAAAATCAATTCTTATACACACAACCATAGATATTATCCTGAGAACACAACAACAAGGCGACCCAAACTAGATCTATATCATATAAGCATGTACATAAGTTTCTCACGCATAATATTATATGATTATATCAAAATCACCCTCTCTAAGTGTCATCAAATCTATCTCACCAAGAAGGGACACTACATTAGTGTTGTTGTTCTACTGTTGTTTGTCAATGATGTCTTCTTAGATATGAAAGTAGAACTGAATGCATAACGAGATTGAGTTTGATTGATTAAGTGAGAAAGATGATCATTGCTGCTATCTATTTAGAACTCTATATTTTGACAGTAGATCTTCAAAATGTCACTGGTTGGGATGTTTTTTGGTTCAACTATTTTATGATTCAGTATCCTTAGAGGTATACACAGGTTGGATTAAAGGAAGTAGCATATAAATGTAGGTTGGCTTCATTGAAGTAGCATATATATTTTGACATATGATTTTTGAGGTTGCAGTTGGTTCTGGTTGTTGATGCATTGTTATAGGTTTAGATCTGTGTATCAGTTACAATGATCTGTCTGTTCTAGTTGATTGGTTGAATTGATGATTAGGTGATTCAGTTATATCAGAAGTGTTAATGATTGATAGATTCAATTGTGGTTGATTAAGAGATTAATGATTGGGTTTCATTGATTGGTTGATGTAGATGTATTTGTTGAATGTATTGCAGTGATGATTGATTTTGAGCTTCAATGTTACTGATGGGTCTAGTGTGAAAATTTGATGAAATGAGGCCTTCATATACGTTGATATGTACCAAGAGTATCTAGTCTGAATATTTATGAAACGTGGTCCCTGGAGGACACTAAGGGTTGGAGCCTTTAGTGAGGAAGTTGAAGCTTCCTGCTAGTAGTGGCTAGTGATTAGATCAAGGGGTTGGAGCTCCCTTCCAATATTAGCTAGAGAACGAGTGAAGATGGTAGGCCGAAACCTATGTACTGGTAAACATATCAGCCAGTACAAGAGCCAAGGGATTGTAGCTCTCTTCCAGTAGAAGATGGAGAACAAGAGAAGGTTGTAGCCTTCTACAGGTGGGTTCCTACATACTGGTATGAGTCTACACTAGTACAAGATTGTAAATAGATTATTCTTTATATTAAAAGAAGATAGAGACAACAACAGGGTGGTTTTTCTCCTGCATTGGGTTTCCACCTTAAATCTTGGTGTTCATGTGTGTGATGGTTTATTCTATTATTACTGCACATGGTTACTGTTTAATGTTTAATAAAGTACTGATACTAATTAAAGATCAACATATGATGAATTAATTGAATCATAAGTTCACTGGATATATGTTGGTTGCCTTAAGAACAATTGCGTACAAGCACGAGTTCCCTTGAGTGAAGATGGTAGGCCAAAACCTATATATTGGTAAACATATCAGCTAGTACAAGAGCCAGGGGATTGTAGGTCTCTTCTAGTAGAAGCTAGAGAACTAGAGAAGGTTGTAGAGTTCTGCAGGTGGGTTCCTACGTACCGGTATGAGTCTTCACTAGTACAAGATGTAAATAGATTATTCTTTATATTAAAAGAAGACAAAGACAACAGCAGCAGGTGGTTTTTCTCCCGCATTGGGTTTCCACCTTAAATCTTGGTGTTCATGTGTGTGATGGTTTTCTGTTATTACTGCACATGGTTACTATTTAATGTTTAAAAAAGTATTGATGCACTAATTAAAGATCAACATATGATGAATTAATTGAATCATAAGTTCATTGGATATATGATGGTTGCCTTAAGAATAGTTGTGTGCACATACGAGTTCCCTTCAATAAAGGAGCATATATAAATCTGATTGTGAAGTGGAAAAAGTTATTTATTTGTATATACTGATTCAACCCCCTCCCCCCTCAGTATTATTCCCAACAATTGGTATCAAAGCAGGTCCTTTGGCAGAAGCTTGATTTCTTGAAGGATATTCATAGAAACAATGGGAAAGAAGCTAAAAAATAAAGCGCCTCAGAAGAAGAATATATCTCAAAGGAATAATAACAGCAGGAGAGACAATTGGCTATTAGGTGGAAGTATTCACATTCAGAATCGCCTCATATTGAAGATGATCACCCAAAAGAATTATCAGGTACAAATTTTTAGTCTTCTACTGATACACTTCTCTTTTCATGCAATATTGATGATAATGAAAGTGACAATGAATCAACTGAAATTGGTCTTATGGGTGAAATTGAAAGAAATATAGAGGCAGAAGTTAAAAGGCTCACAAAAAAAGTTAGAGATCAACAAGATCTATTGGATAAAATGGAGTGTACCTACAAATAATAGATTATGAGGTTAAAAGCTCAATTAGAGGAAGGAAACAAAGTAAGGAAGTAGTACAAGGAAAAGGAATATCAGTGTCAAACTTTGTAGGATGAAGCGACATCATTGAGAAATGAAGTAAATGAAAAGGATACAATAATCAAGAAAGTTAAAGATGGATCCAGTTACTATGAAAGTCTTGAAGCTGAGGTCATCTCTCTAAAAGAAGATCTTGAAAATTCAAATAAGAAGAATGAAGAACTAGCTCAAGCAGATGAAGAACAAGAAAATGAGATTCTCAAATTAAGACAACAAGTGGAAGAAGGAAGAAAGGTTGAAGAAATCATGAAGAAGCAATATCTGGAAAAGGAAGAGAAATATCAGGTTGAGGTAAATATCTTAAAAGGTAAATTAGAAGAAAAAGATAATTTTTTATGATTTCACGATAGTACTAAGATTTTGGATAATATTCTTAGTAGTCAAAGGTCTTCTATCATCAAATCTAGTCTTGATTTTCATGAAACTGTTGAAGGTGAATCTAGCTCACAAGATGAGGCAAGGAACTCTAATGCAAAATATGAAATGCTCAAAAAGGAGATAAGAGGTCAACCCCATCAACAACCAATAAAGAAAGACTTCAAAGAAAATCATTTACTCATAACTATGGAAGTGATAATCAGTTCTTTACTCAGATGAATAATGTTGAATGTTTTGTATATCATAATTTTGGACATGTTGCAGCAAGATGCTGAAGTAGAATGGTTCAAGCTAATAATCATCACACAGAAAGATCATCAACTTCCAAGTAAATTAAGGGATATTTCTTTTCTTGCAATATGTTTGGTCACAAAGCCATTGATTTCTTTAGAAGTAATATGAAACATATAAGATGTTATGCTTGTTACAAGTTTGGGCATATAGCAAAAGAATGAAGGAGCAAATTTTGGCCAACATATCAAAAGCAACAAACATCATCACACTCCAAGGTATGGAAGAAGAATGAATTACAGCCAGAAAAATGTGGCATAACTCAGTATACAGACATAACAGACTCGGGAGGAACTGGAAGTATGAAATTTCAGTTTTCTAATTCTCATATGCAATTATCATAAATACAAGTCATGTACATACGCGAGTTAGAAGTTTCACAGTTGCGTATATGTTGGTTTGATGAATATGTAGTGGGATATATTCAGAGAAAAAGGGTCTGATATGGTTCACACAATTATCAATTATCTTTTTTGTCTAAATGATTGATGACTACAGTATTAGGATGTTACTTAGAAGCAATTTTGAACCTCATAAGCTGTTGATGACTTGTTGTATAACTACTTGATGATGATGCCTTAATTCTTCTTACTGATATATGTAATGATCAAATCTGACTATGAATAGTTGGCACAGGTTCAAGGGGGGAATATGCGATGCTTCTAATGCATTGTTAGCATTATGTTTAGAAGTCTTTTGGTACATAACAATTCTTATCAATGGTGAGGATTCTTATATTGTTGAAGTTTTTAAATGATACATCATGCTATACTACAGTGATGAGTTGCCTATCACGAAATCTTAGATAATACTTATATTTCTTAGTTGATTCATGGAAGGTTATGATAAGGCTCTTTCTACTAAGGAAACAGAGCAAGTTGATCTTGATGAGATCAAGAGGATGAGTTGATATCTATATGCGGCATACTTTGTCACAGGTTGATGATATTTACATTTCCATATCTTGGGAACTGATGACGGACATATATAGGTTCTTGGTATGGATGCTATTGACAGATGCTTATGGTGCAGATCATATATGGTGTATGATATTTTTTTATGACTATTAGGTCCCTCAGGTCCAAATTTAAGATCTTGACTATTTTTTACTCGAAATCAGTCTGAACCTTGGGTGCAAATTTCATTTCTTGTCTCACTATATTTTCAAAGATGATCTGAGGAAGTTATGGTTTTTGCAGACTCCCGAATTACATTCCAAATAGGTGACCTTGGAAAAATCGTCATAACTTTCTCTCTGAAAATCAGATTGAAATTTCATAAGAAGTTACAGAAAGATGATAGACTATAGTTTTCTGTGTATCTTTTTCAAATCCAAAGGTTGAAACAGTGACACATGGTACGTTGTACAATTTATCTCTACTCAAAAATTATATAATAAAGTCATCTTAGGATATTGGGCATAACGCTTTCTTGGAGAATCCAATTTTGATCAGATTGGTGGCATTGGAAAGAGGACTCAGAGGGCTACCAAAGAAAACAATTTCAGAGCTTGGAGATCTGAAATTTTAGAGATACAATAGATTCAAGATCGGGCTCCTAAAATCATGAAAAAACAATATGAGGAAGTTTGATGGCAATGATCCAGTAAATTGGATACTACAGGTGGAGAAATATTTTGATCTACATGATGTATAGCTATTATAAAAGGTACATTTTGAATATTTATATTTAGAACCAAATAAATTTGTATGGTATAGAGGGATTTGTTCTCATAAACCACTTGTCACCTGGTCAATTTTCACGAAGGAAATGATAGCAAATTATGAGGATACAAAGAGAAATACCTTCTTTAGCCAATTGATAAATATCAAACAAAAGGGTTCAATAGCAGAGCACATTCAGGACTTCCCAAAATTGAATATAAGGGTAAATGATATCCCAGAGAAGCAAAGGATTGATGTCTTCATTAGAACTTTAAATGAAAACATTCAACATGAGGTTCGTCTTAGGGAACTTGATTCATTGGAGAAGGAATTCAGGTTGGAATGAAAAGTTGAAAGTGGAATTATGGAAACAAGGAATCCTACCACTCACAACTATAAATATGAAAGTGTTTTTTCTCCTAGCCTTCCAAAACCTAGAAGTTTTACACCACAATAATTGGAAGAAAAAAGATAAAAAGGTTGTTGGGTGTGGAATCCCCCTAGGCATGTTTTGGGGCTTAAAGCCCAAGTTTTTACCAAGTCCATTGTAAAGACTCTACAATTGTGGGCACGAAGTGCGAAGTCATAATAGAGTCACAGGGTTGTTCGCCATTTTTTTTGTAATGTAATGTCGGTTTGAAAGATCTACCCATAGTCCACAGACCATGGGATTGTATAAATATAGTGAGACTCTAAGTGTTGGAAATAATACTGAGAGGTGGGGTGAATTAGTGTTTACAAATAAATAATGTTTTCATTTCCATAATCATATTTATATACGCTACTTCAATGAAGGGAACATGCATGTGCATGCAATTGTTATTCAAGAAACTAGCGTATATCCAGTGAACTTATGATTCAGTTAATTCATCACATGTTGATCTTTAATCAGTGCATCAGTTCTTTATAAACATTAAATAGTAACCATTTGCAGTAATAACAAAATAAACCATCACACACAAGCAACACACATGAACACCAAGATTTAAGGTGGAAACCCAATGTGGGTGAAAACCACCTGCTGCTATCATCTCTGTATTCTTTTAATAACAAGAAAATTTGTTTACAATCTTGTATTGGTGTAGACTCATACTAGTATGTAGGCAACCACCTGTATAAGGCTACAATCTTCTCTTGTTCTCCAGCGTCTTCTAGAAGGGAGCTACAACCCCTAGTTCTTGTACTAGCCCATATGTTTACTAGTACGTAGGCTTCAATCTACAGAAGGCTACAACCTTCACTCATTCTCCAGTTGCTACTGGAAGGGAACTCCAACCCCTTAATCAAATCACTAGCCACGACTGGTAGGAATTTTCGACTTCCTCACTTAAGGCTCCAACCTCAATATCCTCCAGGGACCATGTTTCATGAATTTTCAGACTGGATGCTCTTGGTGCATAATACTACAATATGAAGGCCACATTTCATCCAATTTTCACACTGGACCTATTACTAACATTGAATCTAAAAATCAATCACCACTATAATACAACCATCAAATACATTTTCATCAACCAATCACTGAAACCCAATCATCAATCTCTAATATAATTAAAACAATCAATCACTGAAACCTCTGAACCTCTGAACCGAGTAATCATTGAACCTCTGACACAATTGAATTAACCATTCGTTCAAACTTAATCAAATTCAACCAATCAACTGGAATAGACAGATTACTGTAACCAGTAAACATATCTAAACCCAGAACACTACATCAACAACCAGAACTAACTGTAACCTCAAAAGGCATGTGCTAGAATGTGTACGCTCCTTCAATGAGGAAAACCTGCTTGTATATGCTACTTCCATTTGCCCAACCTGCGTATAGTTCTAAATATACTGAATCATAAAACTTTTGAACCACAAATTGTACCAATCAATGACATTCTGAATATATACTCTCATATTACAGAGCTCTAAAAAAATAGCAACAAGGATCACCCTTCTTTCTCAATCAATAAATCAATTAGACTCAATTTCCTTATTCATTCACTTCTACTTTAAGATATAAGAAGAAATCATTGACAAATGGCAGCGAAACAACAACACTCATCTGATAGATCAGTCATCCCTGAACATCAATCTTTTCTTTTGCATATGCTACTTGGAAGAGCTGAACTAGCGTGTATACGCAACTTCATAAAAGCGAAATAGCGTATAGATCTACAAATACTTACTTATAACTTTGTTGCAATTTCAAACTTCAGACATACCCAAATCATCACTTATAAAGGATAAAACATGCATTAGCAATCAGATCTAACCTATCCATTATCAGATCTCATAATGATAAGTCATTATGATCCTGATCCATCATTAGATCTCATCCATCATCAAACACTCAGGTGCATACTTAGTTCAGATCAAGCAAAGCATCAGAAACCCATAACATGCATATTTGCTTTTGATCTAGCACTTCATAAGATATTCATTACTTGTAGTTTTAGCCCTTTGATATTCTCCTCCTTATATACTTAGATCCTTTGTCAATACCTTGGACCAAAACCACTTAGGACCAATACCTTGGACCAAATACTTAAGTTCAATACCACAAACCAAATACCTCGAACCAAATACCTAGGGTCAATACCACAGACGAAATACCTCAGACCAAAACCTTCTTTTTCCAATCATGTACGTGCTTTTCTTCCTATGGGAGTGTGTGTATACATATATGCTCTTTTTGTTCCATGGACCAGCGTGTACACGTTGTTTTGACTAAGAGGATCTGCGTATACTTCTTAAACTGCTTTTCATTAACCTTTTCCTTCACCTTCTTTATTCTGATTAGAAGACCTTAGTTCCATCTTCATATTCTTCTATACCAATGCCCTGTTACCTATGAATAGACTTGTTACACTCTAATTTTCCATATTACTTCTAAAACGATTCCTTTTAAATGCCAAGCATTTTTTCACATCTGTAAACACAACTATCATGCATTCTGTCACATCTGATATTTCTCCTGTAGATTCATCTAGTTACCATATACAAGTTATTTGTTCTACTACAAGTGGGTTTCCATCAAGTACAACACATGCATCATAATGCCAACAATCTCCCCCTTTGGACTTGATGAAAACCATGTTGGTGTTGATTACTACAAGGTGTAAAAACTATTAGAGATAACAACAAACATCAAAGTACTCTCCCCCTTTGACATCAAGGGTAAAGGGCAGACCAAGATATTCTCTCCCTTTGATATCAAGGGCAAAGGGTTGACCAAAATGAAGACTTTCATATCTGAACAGCTGAATATTGATCATGCTCCCCCTAGGCACATGTTGAATTCTCTGATTAAACTCCCCCTTTGTACATGTTGTGATGCACTAAACCATCCATGCTCCCCTTAAGCACATGCAAAATATGCAAAAATATTTTCCAGAAGAATAACATGACTCTGTAACTCAATTATGTGAGTTTGACCTTCCTATCACCAATGACTCATACATACATCAATCTCCCAAACAAGTGGTGATATATTGAACTTATCTCATCCACCCAACCAAGTGGGGATATACCAATTATTTATACATGACTGAAATATAGAAATTATTACATCATCCTTCCCATGCATAGTGGGGGTACAAATTACATCTATGACCAAAAAGGACTCATCAAAAGACTATGACAAACAGAGACAAATTATTACATCATGGTTTTTTATATGACCTTTACATCAAATGATATACATGACATTTATAACAGAGACCAAAGATCTAAACAAGACTATGATAGTCATCAACAACTATCATACACCATATATGATCTGCTCCTTAAGCATCTGTTAGAAACATCCAGACCACTAACTTGTATATGTCCATCATTAGCTTTCAAGATATGACAAGGTAAATATCATCAACCTGTGACAAAGTATGTTGCATATAGATATCAACTCATCCTCTTGATCAATATCAACTTGCTTTGTTTCCTTAGAAGAAAGAGCCTTATCATAACCTTCCAAGTCCAAACATTAACACAAAATCATTCACATCATATGTATGTGAAAACACCATAGTCATTATCTATGATCGTAACATCATCATCAAGAACTGCATGATCTTTCCACAAGAGCCCTCCATATATCAACCATGTATCATCACTAGGGAACATCCCACATTTAATAAGTATCAACCATGATAATCAACAAGTGTGAGTATCAAACTTATCATCATAAAGTAAGAAGTCATCATCATTAAGCCATGTCTCTGAATATCCATGTATTCAAATAGCCATGCCTGCAATAACACCATTCTCTGGGCCAAGCAACAATATTTATCAATATGCAACTTAAGTAATCACCCATGTATCCAACATATTGTATATCTATCAAAGAGATAGAAATATGTTTCTAGCAAACCATGAGCTCATAGTCATTTGTCAATATTTCTTGATACCATCAATAACAACAATCCTCAGCCATGTGAGAACAAAGAACTATAGAAATCCTACATCATAACTGAACCATATAAACTTTATGCATCTTTGAAGGCATGATGACAATAGCATGAAAGAAATGAGTGGCTCATCATCAAATAATGAAGTTATGTACTCAAGATTTGTACTTCTCCTTGTCCTTATGAAGATCACCATGTAAGCATCATATATGTACTGTATGCATCATCAAAAATACATTCACAATCACCCATAAATCTGATCTGAATAAAAACTATGTAACCCCAAGCAATACAAGTATCATCATCTTAGGCAACTCATAACCGCAACATAGCATGATGTATCATTTAAACACTTTAGCCATATAAGAATCATCACCATTGATAAAAATCATTAGGTACCAAATACATAATGCCAATAATGCATTATTAGCAGTATAACATATTCTCCCCCTGAACTTGTGCCACCTATTCACTGTCAGTTGTGATCATTGCATATATCAGTAAGAAATATCAAGGCATCATCATGAATTAGATATACATCAAGTCATCTACAACTTATGAGGATCAAAAGCACTTATAAATAACATCCACATACTGTGGTCATCAATCATCAAGACAAAAAAGATAATTTATAATTTTTTGAACCATATCAAACCAATTTTCTGAGTTTTCCCAACTACTTCTTCATCAAACCAACATATACGCGACTGTGCAACTTCCAACTCGCGTATATACACGACTTGTCTTCATGATAACTGCGTATGAGAATTAGGACACTAAAATTTCATACTTTTAATTCATTTTAATTTTGTTTTGTTTGTATACTGAGATATGCCACATCTTTCGATCTATAATTCCTTCTTCTTCCATACCTTGGAGAGTGATGATGTTTGTTCCTTTTGGTATGTTGGCCAAAATTTTCTCTTGCATTCTTTTGCTATATGCCCGGACTTGTTACAAGCATAACATCTTATATGTTTCATATTCATTCTAAAGCAGTCAATGGCTTTGTGACCATACATATTGCAAGAAAAACAATATCCCTTAAACTACCTGGAAGCTGATGATCTTTCTGTGTGACGGTTATTAGCTTGAACCATTCTACTTCTGCATTTTGCTGCAACATGTCCAAAATTATGACATACAAAACATTCAACATTATTCATTAGAGGAAAGAATTGATTATCACTTCCCATGGTTAGGAGTAAATGATTTTCTTTGAAGTCTTTCTTTCCTTCGTTGTTGATCGGGTTGACCTCTTATCCCCTTATTGAGCATTTCATATTTTCCATTAGAGTTACTTGCCTCATGTTGTGAACTATATTCACCTTCTACAGTTTCATGAAAACCAAGACCAGATTTGATGATAGGAGACCTTTGACTACTAAGAATATTATCCAAAATCTTAGTACTATCTTGAGATCGTCAAATTTTATCCTTTTCTTCCAATTTACCTTTTAGGATATTTCCCTCAACCTGATATTTCTCTTCCTTTTCAAGACACTACTTCTTCATGATTTCTTCAGCTTTTCTTCTTCCTTCTACTTATTGCCTTAATTCGAGAACTACATTTTCTTGTTCTTCAAATGCTTGGAGTATTTTGTTCATTTTTGCTTATTTGAAATTTTGAGATCTTTTTGTAGAGAAACAACCACAGCTTCAAGACCTTCATAGTAGTTGGTTCTTTTTATAAGTTCCTTGGTTTTTGTGGCTTTTCCATTCACTTCATTTCTCAATGATGTCACTTCATCTTGCAGCCTTTCACTTTGATCTTCCTTTTCCTCGTATTGTTTCCTTACTTTGTTTCCTTCCTCTAACTGAGCCTTTAACCTTGTAATCTCTTCTTTGTAGGTACACTCCCTTTTGTCCAATATATCTTGTTTATATCTAATTGTGTCTATGAGCTTTTTAAATTCTTCCTCTATTTGATTTCTTTCTCTTTCACCCATAAAAGCAAATTCAGTTGTTTCACTGTCACTTTCATTATCTTCAAATGAACAGAGAAATGTATCACCAGAGGACAACAAATTCATACCTGATAATTATTTTTCTTGTTCATCTTCATTCTGAGGTGATTCTGAATCTGAAGAGTTGCTTTTACATAAAGGCCAATCATCTCTCCCACTGTCACAATTCCATTGAGATGTCTTCTTCTTTTGGGGTGCTTTCTTCTTTAGTTTCTTTCCCATTGTTACTACAGAACTCCTTCAAATTTTTCATTTCCATAATCATATTTATATCCTAGAAGAGGTCATAGACAACTAATATGTTTCAATTGTGGATGGCTAGGACATTATGCCTGCGATTGTATGAATCCAACATGGTTATCATACTTGTATTTTACATTGTTTGATCATGAGATGGAGGATTGTCCCACACTGATAGCGAGGTTGCACGATAAAGGAGCACTCCAACCTCCCCCGACTCAAAACCTGCAAATGATGAGGTCTGAGCCATGCAAGGAAGACCCTAATGTGAATATTGTTCTCCAAAGTGGAATTACGATAGGGATGATGAAGGCAAGTAGCCTAAAGAGAGTACTTGGGTCACAAGGCTCCGACAAAAGATCCAAAGTTTGATTTGGAGCACGCTAAGGAAACCTTCATGGAAGCCAGGAAGAGCTTCACTGATGCCTCCACTTCAAGAAGCACATATAGACTGGAGCTGGAAACGGACCCATCGATGCTCACAACATTCCTGGAAACATGCATGAAGTTGCTGCACGATAGCAAGGCTATAAAGGGGCTGTAGGAACTCATAAATAGATGCGTTGGGACTGCAATAGGAGAACCGCGTGTATTTTGGGCTCTCGGAAAGCACACAAAAAGGAAAGGAAGGGAGATGAGATTGACCACACAGATTGGAGAATATGAGATGGACTAACTGATTCTGGACTTGGGATCAGACGTGAACGTCCTGTCGAAGAAAAAATGGGAGCAGATGGGAAGGCCTATGCTGTAATGGTCTCCTATCCAACTACGAGTGGAAAACTAGCAAAAGATCCTACCTATGGGGAGATTGCAGGGAATCACAGTCGACATCGAAGGAGAAATTGTGCTAGCAGACTTGGGAGTGATAAAGATTGTTGATGACAGCAATCCCTACCCTACGCTATTAGGAATAGATTGGGCCACTGACATGAATGGGGTGATAAATCTAAAAAGGAACAAGATGATTTTTGAGAAAGAGTCTCTACACGTAGTTGTAGCTTTGAACCCTACAGAAGGATCACATTACACAGAGTCAGTGCACGACTATGACAACGATGATGATTTGGACTGCATCTACAAGATAACCACATGGGAGCAAGACTGGGTAAATCCAACTGTGGATGGATGAATCTCATGGGATCGCAAAAGCTCTTGCAAATCTGATTTAGGCGAGGAGATAGAATGATGGCATAACCAGTTACATGAGTTAACCATGCTAAACTGTAACGTGACGATGAGATCGTTTCATTGTGTATCAACGGAGGTAAGGGATCTATCTATGTACGATGGGTTAAGTGAAGTGGATGACTTCTTGAACAGATTTGAAAGAGAGGTGTCGGAACAACAACGGTTCAAAGCTTTGAAATGGGTACTACGTGCTATGCCTGCTAGTTGGTGGGGTACGAACCAAGGAAGCTTCAGGGACTGGCACAAATGTAGGAGGATGTTGCACATATGGTTTGGGAAGCCCCATATGCAATTAACAGACAAGATTACTAGATGAAAGGGTCCATGCACCCACCTTCCCAGATGGATACAAGCATATGGTACGAAACCTGTGTGGATGCACACAACCTTCGCATTAGGGGACATGGTCAGTAAGCAAGTGCAGGCAGGACAATGGCACGAATGACCCCTCTAGTTGGAACCACAAAGTATGGAAAGACCAAGTGTGTAGAAGGTTATCCTCACAAAAGCCTTTAACGAAGTATGTGAAGCACTAAACAAGGTCCACATTGTGCAGCAGACTGACTAGGACCTACACGTACTTGTAGTTCTATGGGCTTATAGAACTACGTGCACGAAACTGACGGCGCAGGCATCTCTGAGACTGGAGTATGGAGCAAACACTGTAATCCCCATAGAGCATAAAATGCCTAGTTCGTACATAGCAGCACCGGCAAATACGACGGTTCAAAGAACCTTGGAAGAAGGGCTATTGTAGCTAAATGAAGCAGAATACTTGGGACCCGACGAGGAAATATGACAGGGTGACCTTAGGCTCTGAAAATTTATGAAATATAGGGTGCGATTAAGGGAGAAAAGTGCTCTGGTGGAAGCGGAAGTCAAAAAGATTGAGGATGAGATAAAGGAAGATCTTCTCTATAAGAATACCAGGGTGATAAAACAGGGTGCACACGATCACATTGACAACTTTGGGCGATATCACTGCAAATTGATCAGTCTGATGCCTTGGCTTGGACCACATATTACTAAATGAATCAAGCATGGTGGCACACTGTAGACGATCAAGTGCGTGATGCCGCCAATAACAATAAAAGGTGGGCATTTTTCAGGAAAGGTGATGGATGACCAGATGAAACCCTATATAGGTGGTGTAGCCACCTGACTTAGGGGAATTACAATCTTAATGCTCCAGGCAGTTGAAAGGAGGCATGAGACTGTAAACTACTCTGCCTGGGAGCTGTGCGCAAGAGTAACTGTCACAAGGTTTACCTGTGCAAGGGGGGTTGCGCTGCCGCGGGGGTTGCTTGGAAAGTGACCATTGGAGTCACTATTCATGATGTAATGCTCGACTTGACACCAAATGGACCAGGTAGCAGGCATTTTAGACATGATTTATGGGCAACATTTGCGACATTTTGACGCCAAGGGAGCATTAATGAAACAGGTTTGGGGGGAACAGTCAAATTCAAATTCAAAAGGTGTTATAAATTACAAAGGGTTGCCTAGCAAACAACACTTGGGCATTTGCGAATTGAGTTGTTGTAGACCCTGCGTATTCTGAGCACAGCCCTATTTGACCTATGCAGAGCATTGATTGAGCCCCTGACTACGCGAGTGATATATTTCTGGATGGACACAATGGCAGCATCTAAGGAAGTTATGGAAATTGCATAGATGATTGCTGAAGAGGCCACACAGGCCCTAACTATGGGGGATGCCCCTGAAGGCGCCAAGATTGTGGTGGAAATCCCTAAATCACTGCGCATGCCGAGGCCAAAGAAAGACAAACCACCGATGATTCCTGTATGTGTGTCCCCTCGAAACCAGTTGTGCACTAGGTTAACAATGGAGGAGAAACGGAGAGCAATTAACTTGGAAACCAACGAGGAGGAGGAAGACCTGGAGGACCTTATAATTGAAGAAGATGAGGAAGAAGGCATGGAGGAAGAAACTAAGCCTATGCACCCTCCAACAAAGTTGCCTACCTATATCCCCCCGTGGAAGGGGAAGGAAAAAGTGCCTAAAGATCTCGATGAGAGCAAGATCTCTCTCCAAACCCCACTCCTCTCGGACGACATCATTTTTTAGGGCATGCACCTAGGATGAGTTCCTAGCTTGAAATTTGAATATTGGAATCTCGGTGACCATGAGAAGTTCCTTCACATAGAGACCGCGCAGCTCATGAAGCCCAAGCAGAACACTGCTGTGGGGCTTATTAAATTTGAGTTGCTAAAGTGGTTACGCGGAGTGGAAAAGGCAGGGTTACTAAACCTGCTCTGGGTGTCACATTTCCACCATACCCCAATAACAATATTCGTCATCAGGAAACTGCTCTACCTGGCGCATGGTGGGTGTTTGTGGCGGGAGGAGGCCATCCCCATCATGGAAAAATTAATCCACTACATTACCTGGCTCCCATGCAAAGGAGAGGACCCCGCAGAAATCTCAGAGGGGAAGAGCAATGACTTGGCCATCGCAGAGGCCATGAAGAAGAAGTACAAGCTGGAGAAGAAGAAAAGGGGCTACACCATATCTAGCATCAATAACAAAATAGTTAAAGTGGCGACCCAAATACTGGCAAGTAAAGTTATGCGCAAGTGTCGCGTAGATAAGGTACCCACGCCAGTGGTAGCACTTGCTGAGCAGTCCGCGGAGGGGGTCCAGTTCAACTAGTCTACGTTTTTATGTAAACAGTTCCTAGAAAATTGCCACGAGGCCCAGGAACAAGGAAAAACATTCCACTATGCATGGCTTCCACTATCCATAGTGCTCATGGTAGGGGAATTGCTGGAGGATAGTTAGTTCCCCACAATTGATAGGGATTTGTCGAAGGCCGTGAAGTATGCTTCGCTCTGGACCACAAAGGATGCAAACCAGATTCATGGAAATGAACATCAGAATGGGGATTAACTGCAAGCTGTGGTTATCACCCACTGTCTACAATATCCTACAGAGTTTTGAAGAATTTAAAGCAAACCTCCATATCATATATATCAGAGCGTGCAAGGACCCGACTAAGAAATGGAGACAACTACCCTTTGTAGCCACGGATGACGTAATTTTTGACGTACTGGTGACATGGCCGCCGTAGCGGCACACCCCAGACATCATGGCAATGGAGAAGTCTACGGCGTAGAAGAAGAAAGAGGAGGCCAAACTACGCATGGCGCAATTGGCAGAGAAGAGAAGGAAAGAAGTAATGGCAACAAAAGCGCAAGAGGTGAGGGAGGCTGCATAGACAGCAACAAAATAGAAAAAGGCAGTAGCAGCATAGGAGGTAGCCGAGAAGCCACACGAGGGCCAGATGTCGCCTTCGCATGGGCAGGAACAGAGGAAGAGGAGGGCAGCGTGGACCCACAAACCAAATCAACACAACTGAAGTGCCAATGCCCGAGTAAGCGGATGGGGCTGCACAAGAAGGTCAAGGTATCAAAGTTGTCTATCGATCTAATCACCCTTACTAAGGGTGATCTGCACAACATTGGCGAGACGGTGCACGACGTCACCTCCGAGGCCCTCCAGAACTTCATGCAAGGGAACCAAATTGTGTTGGGGGCCCTCAGAGTGCAGCTTCAGGAGTTGAATGTGCACAGTCCTCAGGTTGGTACCCTTTCGACTAGCCTCGCAGTAGCGACAACTACAACAGAGCAAATGCTACATGCCCAGACAAGGAACACAATAGTGCTACTAGAAGGGGCACTTGTTACAACAAATGAGGCCGACAAGCCTATGATTAGCACAGTAAAATTTATTGGGATCAACATGGTTGCACTCCTATAGGAGACGTTATACGTTCTGTAGGATGGGATTATTGTAGAACTGTGGGCTAGGGAGAGCCATGCACCGCAAGTACTGAGAGAGTAAAAGATCAACATGGATCATTTGAGCTTGCAACACGATGAAGTGGTGTCACAGAATAGACAGATACTACAGGTACTGGAATAAGATTGTCAGATGATCCCTGAGTTGGCCATCCCAGCAGATGTAGTAGCAGAGGCGCGCATCCACAGACTAGCAGCAGGGGTGCGTGAGGCGCAAGAAGAAATGACTAAGTTTCAGCTGGAGCTAAACCTTCATATAGTATAGCTGCAGTTGAAGGTGCAACCGTCCACCCCTCCAGAAGTAAGAGAATAGTGTGTCATCACTATTACTTCAGGGCTTTAAGAGATTGGCAGTGTAGTAAGGGATTGCACTAAAATGTTGGAAGAGTCATTTGAGGTCCTCATGAATCTGCAGGAGGACCCTAACATCCAATGCTTAGAGACATAGGCATGTCAGCTCCAACAATAGTATGATAGTGTCAAAGGGACTACACAGATGGTGTCCCTCACTCAGAGGCTCGCGCAAATGCAACAGGACAAAGCACTGAAAGAGCAAGTGGACACCACACGACACCGAGAAGTAATTATGAAGGCACGTGTTCTGCCTTAGATTGAAGAGGCCTTCACCATTACCACAACAATTGAAGGAAATCCTACACAAATGTAGGGGACATAGAAACAAATACATGGAAACAATTCCGACACCGCGGTCTTGAAACAGCGGGTACAGGAGATTCAGCAGGCAGTCGCTCAATGCGCTACTTACCTTGTAATGATTCGAGCAGAGTTGAAGGGACTCCATGCGAAGATCTCCACACTGACAGAGTGACTTGAGAGAAAGTCACGATGTTTGTGCTGGGGGCCTGCTGGGCATGGAATCACCCCAAGGCATGTTTTGGGGCTTAAAGCCCAAGTTTTGACCAAGTCCATTGTAAAGACTCCGCAATTTATGGGCGCGGAGCACGAAGTCATAATAGAGTTACAAGGTTGTCTACCCTTGTTTTTGTAATGTAATGTTGGCTTGAAAGGTCTACCCATGGTCTGCTAACCATGAGATTGTATAAATAGAGTGAGGCTCTAACTGTAAAAAAACATCAATCAATCAAGAAAAAGAATAGAATAATGCTAAGTGTAAGAGATTGAGTCGAAGTGTAAAGTGTGTCTTTGGGTCATAGAGTAGGAGAAGGCTATATAGTTGTGTGCGCAAAGGCCTAGTAGTCTACAGCTGAGTGTGCGGACCCCTGCAACTGAGTGCACAGGGCAGGTTGAGTCTGTAACCATGGGAAGAGTAAATAAAGAGAATTTTTACCATATTTCTATGTATCTTTTCCTACTTTATGTATTATTGGGTATAATTTGCAAGTTTACTATTTATTTGTTGTGTGAACTTATATGAATGTGTTGTACAAATAAATATAACACAAGGCTTCTATCTATGTGAAGATAACTAACTGGTGTAAGAAGGTAAGTAAGATCTCGAGTGTGATTTAGGGGAATAGTGCAGAACATTGCTCTAGCAGTGCAGAAGCCCCATAGCCCCTGGTTAGGGCTACACAAAGGCGAATCTATCAGGGCGCGAAGGACAGGGAAGTATGCGAAGCAACCTAAATGTAGGGACTAACAATTGGACCAAATAAACCCCTCGAACATCTCAAGGGTGCGGAAACAGGGTTCTAGCACCCCCCATACTACTTCAGGTGAGACCTCAGTTTACGCTCTGTGGACTGTTGTCGAAAGGGCCAGTAGTACAAGGATTTGTTTGGCTAATTAACTCCAAACCTGAGTCAAGCCCTAACAAGCCAACAAAGGGATTTGTTACAATTGTGATAGCAAATACACTAAAGGTCATAAGTGTGCTGAGAAGAAATTATTTTACGTAGATCGTGAAGAGGAGAAAGAAAATGATCAAGAAATGTTAAAAGAAGAGGATATAGACCAAGAACCAACCCTAGAGAAAGAAGAAATGAATCTGACCATGTCATGTAAAGCATTGGAAATAATTACCACTCCTCAAACTCTCAAGATAGAAGTACATATCAAGAAGAAAAAGGTTCAAGAAGTGAAAGATCACATCGAGCACCAAGAAATGAATCTAACCATATCTTGTCATGCATTGGCAAGAATTACCACTCCTCAAACTCTCAAGATAGAAGGACATATCAAGAAGAAAATGGTTCAAGCAGTGAAAGATCACATCGAGAATCAACAAAAAGTTCTCCAACTTTTAAAGGATAACCCCACTTTGCTGCAGAATCGAATGAAACAACAGGTAGATCAACATTGCAGTGAAAGAAGTTTTGATTTAGGAGATTAGGTATTTTTATGAATACAACCATACAAACAAATGTCCCTCAAGCAAGCTAAGAAGGATAATAAGTTATCACCAAAGTAATATGGTCCTTACAAGGTGATACAAAAGATTGGTACATTGGCATACAAATTGGAGCTTCTTGCATCTTCCCAAGTGCCCCCAGTTTTCCATGTTTCATGCTTAAATAAGGTTATAGGTGATAAGCTCCTAGTTCAAACAATATTTTTGGAACTTGATGAGGAAGGAAAAATCATATTAGAACCTGAAGCAGTTAGGGAAACAAGAACCTTACAGCTATGAAATCAATTAATTTCAGAGTATCTCATCAAGTGGAAGAACTTACCTGCTGAAGATTTCACATGGGAGGACGAGAATTTTATATAGAAGAATCCAGAACTACCAAGAATTGAGGACAACATTTTTTGAATAAGAGGGGCATGTTAGGTCCCTAAACTACTAATGTAACCCCTTATTGTTATTAGTGCAACCCACTTATTATATTGTTGTTCCCATGTAGTCCCCATATTGTTATTATTATACCCCATAGAAGCCCACTATTGTTATTGTTGTGCCCTTACATTATTACTGTTATGTCAGCTCTAATTATATTAGGACCCCTTGGACTCCTATATATTGAAAGGAGGTCTTGTCATTTGTATCATCCAATATTCATTTGTGTAATGTAAAGGAGGTTTCCCTCTCAAAGAGGCTAAATTCTAAGACGTTGATCTTTCTTTTCTAACTTTTTGTGAGCTGGTTTCATAACAATGACTATCATGGCCTTGTTTAGATCTTTGGTCTTTGTTATAAATGTCATGTATATCATTTGATGTAAGGGTCATGTAAAGACCTATGATGTAATAATTGTCATACTCAGTCATGTATGGACTTTTCAGATCATGTCAAATATGTAATCCCACTTGGTTGAGTGGTTGAGTCATTTGGTATATCCCCACTTGGTTGGTAGATTGATGTATGTATGAGTCATTGGTGATAGGAAGGTCATACTCACATAGTTGAGTTATAGAGTCATGTTATTCTTTTGTAAAATATTTTTGCAGACTCTGCATGTGCTCAGGGGAAGCATGGATGGTATAGTGCATCTCAACATGTACAAAATGGGAGTTTAATTAGAGAATTCAGCATGTGCATAGGGGGAGCATGATCAATGTTCATATTCATCTATTCAGATATGGAAGTCTTCATTTAACATTGGTCAGTCAACCCTTTGCCCTTGATGTCAAAGGGGGAGAGTAGCTTGGTGTTTGGAGAGTTGTGTTTGAAGAGTAGCTTGATGTTTATAACAACTTAGTGTTATTTACAAGTTGTGGTGACCAAAGACCAAAGTAGTTGCCATCAAGTCCATAGGAGGGGATTGTTGGCATTATGATGCATGTGTTGTAATTGATGGCAACCCACTTGTAGTAGAACAATTATATGGCAACTAGATGAATCTACAGGACAAATCATAGGTGACAGAATGATGGAAGAGAATAATGGTCAAAGGTTTGATATAGGGAGATTGTTAGTGTGTGTTGTCCTTGATATTTGATGAATGAAATAATTGATAAAAGTATAAATAGGATGTGACAAAATGCATGATAGTTGTGTTTACATATGTGACAAAATGTAAGGTAGTTCAGAAGCGATGTATGATGGCAAATCACAATATAACAAGTCAATTAAAAGGTAAAAGGGCAATGGCACAAAAGAACAAGATGTTGGGACAAAGGAATATAGATCATAATCAAGAAGTTGAAGAAAAATGATGTTTTCAGGTATGTTAAGTTGTATACGTGGGTTCACTGTACAAAAATAACGTATACACATGGGTTCACTGTACAAAATGAACGTATGCATATGCACACACTTTCACAAGAGGAAAAGCATGTATAGGATGAAAAATTAAGGAAATTAAGGTGAAAGAATATCAAGAGTCAATACCATGGTATTAGCCCACAATATTGAGCGCAATAATGATTATTTGTTCCCGTCTAAGAATACCACAGGTTCTAAGTGTTGTTTTGGTCCGAGGTATTGAGAAAGGCTAAAAATATATAAGGAGGAGAAGATCAAAGGGCTTAGAGCACAAGTAATGAATATCTTATGAAGTGATAGATCAAAAGAAAATATGCATCTTATGGGTTTCTGATGCTTTTCTTGATCTGAACTAAGTATGCACTTGAGTGTTTGATGATGGATGAGATCTAATGATGGATCGGGATCATAATGACTTATCATTATGTGATCTGATAATCGATAGGCTAGATCTGAGTGATAACAATTTTTTTTTCCTTTAAATGCTATGATCTGGGTATGTCTGAAGTCTGGAATAGTTACAAAGTTATAAGTAAGTATTTTCAGATATCTACATTGGTTTGCTTTGGTGAAGGTGTGTATACACACTGCTTCGACTCTTCCAAGTAGCATATGTAAAAGAAAAGCTTGATGTTTAGAGATGACTGATCTATCTAATCAGTCCTATGGTCTTACTGAAGTGTGTCAATGATGTCTTCTTAGATCTGAAAGTAGAACTGAATGCATAAGGATATTGAGTCTGATTGATTAATTGATTAAGTGAGAAAGGTGATCATTGCTACTATTTTTTTAGAACTCTACATTTTGAGAGTAGATCTTCAAAATTTCATTGGTTGGTACAGTTTTTGGTTCAAAGATTTTATGATTTAGTATCCTTAGAGGTATATGCAAGTTGGATTTACGGAAGTAGCGTATAAACACAGGTTGGCTTCATTGAAATAGCATATACATTCTGACATATGACTTTTGAGGTTGCAGTTGGTTCTAGTTGTTGATGCAGTGTTCTGGGTTCAGATCTGTATACTAGTTATAGTGATCTATCTATTCCAGTTGATTGGTTGAATTGATGATTAGGTGATTCAGTTATGTTAGAATTGTGAGTGATTGATTGATTCAGTTGTGGTTGATTAAGATACTGATGATTGTGTTTCAGTGATTAGTTGATGTGGATGTATTTGTTGATTGTATTGCAGTTATGATTGATTTTGAGCTTCAATTTTATTGATGGGTCCAATGTGAAAATTTGATGAAACTAGGCCTTCATATTATGTTGATGTGGATCAGGAGTATCCAGTCTGAAAATTTATGAAACATGGTCCCTGGAGGAAAATGAGGGTTGGAGCCTTCAGTGAGGAAGTTGAGGCTTCCTGCCAGTAGTGGTTGGTAATTAGATCAGGGGGTTGGAGCTCCCTTCCAGTAGCAGCTGGAGAACGAGTGAGGATGGTAGGCCAACACCTATGTAATGGTAAACATATCAGCCAGTACAAGAGCCACGAGGTTGTAGCTCCCTTCCAGTAGAAGCTAGAGAACAAGAGAAGGTTGTAGCCTTCTACAAGTGAGTGCCTATGTACTGGTATGATTCTGCACTAGTACAAGATTATAAACATATTTTTCTTTATATTAAACGAAGACATAGACAACAACAGCAAGTGGTTTTTCCCCCACATTAGGTTTCCACCTTAAGTATTGGTGTTCATGTGTGTTTCTTGTATGTGATGGTTTATTCTATTATTACTACAAATGGTTATTGTTTAATGTTTAATAAAGTAAGAATGCACTAATTAAAGATAAACATATGATGAATTAATTGAATCATAAGTTTACTGGATATATGTGCGTTTCCTTAACAATAGTTGTGTGCACACGCAAGTTCCCTTCACTGAAGTAGCATATATAAATCTGATTATGAAATGGAAAAATTTATTGATTTGTAAATACTAATTCACACCCGCCCCCCACCCCTCCCTCTCAGTATTATTCTGAGCAAGATCGATATGAGGAAGTTTGATGGCAAGGATTCTGTAACATGGATACTATAGATGGAGCAATATTCTGATCTCAATAATGTGCAAAACAAACAAAAGGTACACATTGCAACTTTATATTTGGAACCAAATCAGTTTGTATGGTATCGATGGATTTTCTCTCATAAACAATTTGTCACTTGGGAATTTTTATGGAAGAAATGATAGCACATTATGAGGATACAAAAAGTAGCACCTTTTTTAGCCAATTGATAAATTTCAAACAAAAGGGTTCAATGATGGAGCACATTGAGGACTTCCAAAAATTGAATATAAGGGTAAAAGATATTCCAAAGGAGCATATGATTGATGTGTTCATAGGGAATTTAAAGGATAACATCTAAAATGAGATTCACCTTTGGGAACCTGATTTATTGGAGAAAGCATTCAGGTTGGAAAGAAAAATGGAAAGTAAAATTATGGCAACAAGGAAGCCTACCACTCACAAATATAAAGATGGAAGTGTTGTCTCTCCTAACCTTGCACCATGTACAAGGTTGACACCACAACAATTAGAAGAAAAAAGAGAAAAAGGGTTTTGTTACAATTGTGATAGAAAATACACTAAAGGTCATAAGTGTGCTGAGAAAAAATTAATTCACATAGATGGGGAAGAAAAGCAAGAAAAGGAATAATAAATGTCAAAAGAAGAGGATATACACCAGGACCCAATCCCAGAGAAAGAAGAAATGAATCTGACCATATCTTGTAATGCATTGACAGGAATTACCACTCCTCAAACTCTCAAGACAGAAGGGCATATCAAGAAGAAAAAGGTAACAATTTTGATTGATTCGGGTAGTACCCATAATTTTATTCATTATAAGATAGCCAAGGAATTCAATTGATTCCTATATCCATAACCAAAGTGTCATGTAATGGTTGCAAATGAAGGAACCATAAATTGCTCTGGAAAGTGCCATAATGTCAAACTATCCATGGCAGCATGTCTTGAATAGTCCAATGCTTTCCATTCCAATGGGTGGTGTAGATGTTGTACTAGGAGTCCAATGGCTACAATCTTTGGGTACGATATATTTTAATTTTCAAGAACTTTTCTTGAGTTTTTTTTGGGAAGGAAAGGAATTTGAATTAAGGGGTATCGCAGGGAAACCAAGAAATATAATCAGCACTAACAACATGACAAAGCTTCTAAAGAAATGACAATGGGGCATAATTGCACAACTATGTTCACTAGAGGTTCCCACATCGAAATCATCTATTTATCCATATCTCCAAAAAAGTTTTGGACAATCATTCCAAGGTATTTGAGACTCCCAAAGGCCTCCTAGTATTCGTGATCATGATCATGCTATTCATTTGATTCCAAGAAGTATTCCCCAAAACATCAGGCCTTACAAATATCCATATGCCAAAAAGAGTGAAATTGAACATATGGTTGCAGAAATGCTAGAGGTTGGTATAATTCAACCTAGTCAAAGTTCTTTCTCTACTTCAATGGTATTGGTACACAAGAAGGATGGATCATGGTGCATGTGTCCAGATTATAGGGAGCTCAAAAAGCCTACTATTAAAGATAAATTTCCCATTCCTATCATTAATGAATTATTGGATGAATTACATGGAGAAATTTATTTTACCAAGTTGCATCTTGATTCAAGATATCATCAAATCAGAATGAAGACTAAAGACATTCCAAAAACAACATTTAGAACTCATGAGGGTCATTATGGATTTTTGGTCATGCCTTTTGGCCTTACTAATGCACCTTCTACATTTCAAGGTTTGATGAATTCCATTTTAAACCATTCCTTAGAAAATTTATGTTAGTATTTTTTGATGATATAATAATCTACAACAAGTCTTGGAAGCATCATGTCCAACAGGTTGACATGGCGCTCAAACTATTGGAGGAGAAACAATTATATGCAAAAATCTCCAAATGTTTCTTTGGAGTACAAGAGGTGGAATATCTGGGTCATATTGTATCTCATGAAGGTG
>APFE030194964.1:11333-31127 GCA_000404065.3 Pinus taeda | reverse complement strand
TATAATCCAACTTTGTTCTTTTCTCCTTTGGAACATGTACATATGCATCACATCCAAATACCCTCAGATGTGAAAGACAAGGTTTCTTACCAATCCATACCTCTTGTGGAGTCTTATGTTCGAACGTTGATGAAGTGATATGTTGACCAAGTAACATGCAGTCTCCACTGCCTTTGCCCAGAATTCATGTCCTAACTCAGCACCACTAAGTATGCTTCTTGCCTTTTTCATCAACATCCTTTTCATTCTTTTTGCAACTCCATTTTTTTGAGGTGCGTATGGAGTAGTCTTTTGTTGTGCTGTACCACACTTCTTACAGAACTCTTCAAATTCCTTCTTTCAAAACTCTCCATCTTTATCTATCCTTGCCACCTTTATCTTCTTCTCTGTATGGTTTTCCACTAGAGCCTTAAATTATTTAAACCTGTCAAAGACTTCAAATTTCTTCCTAATGAAATATATCCATGTATTCCTTAAGAAGTCATCTATAAATGATACATAGTACACGGACTTACCTGGTGATGGAACCGACATTGGTCCAAACACATCACTGTGCACAAGCTTTAATATGCGTTTCACCCTCTTACAACCAAAGGGGAAACTCGCCCAATTATGCTTCCCATATACACAATGTTCACAAAAATCAAAATCTAGAGAGAAATTAGATATACCTTCTCCCAACCATTACCATTAAATATTCAAAATCCCTCCTCTCCAATATGTCTAAGCCTTTGATGCCATAGCATGGTCTTTTCTCTAGAGACCACTAGATTTTCTGATCCACTTTCAGGAACCACAAAACAGTTGTACCCATGAATAATAGTGCTACCCTAAAGCTTGTATAGAGTTCCAATTTGAACTCATTGCATCAATTCCATTGCTCCCCAAATCATCTTGCAGGTATCTTTCTCGAACATTGTTTTTACACCTGCATCATCCATCTTGCTTATAGAAATCAGATTTATGGCCAAAGCAAGAATATGTAAAACACCTGGAAGTGTTCTAATCCTTCTGCCTTGCAAATTCAACTTGACTTTTCCATGACCAATGATTCTAACCTTCTTGTCATCCCCCAATAATACATCACCACCATCATATTTCTCATACTTGTAGAACCACTCTTTATGGGAAGTGAAGTGAAAGGATGTGCCTAAGTCAATCAATTATGCCTCATGATCTATATGTGTACTTGAAGAAGAAGCTAAGTACACATCCCCACCTTCATCTGAGGTGGTTTTCACCTCTACAAAAGGAGCATCATCAGATCCCTTTCCTTTCTCAGGAGCTTTAGATTTACAATCCCTTTTGAAGTGCCCTTCCTTTCCACACTTCTAGCACACCTTTACAACTTTTCCTAGAGATTTAGATATCCCTCTAGAATTTTTTCCTGGGATTGTCCTCATATAGACAAGGCATCACCATTATGGCCCTCCATATTTTTCCGTCTCATCTCCTTCGACAACAAGAATGAGACTATTTCATCAAAATTCAAGGCAATTGCATTTCTACCTATTGCAACAACCAGACTATCCCACAAATCTGGTAGAGAACACAAAAAACTAATGCACTTATATTCATCTAAAATTTTAATATTAATAGATAATAATTGGCTTACCACAGTATTAAAGGTGTTTAGATGCTTCGTCATCGAGTCTCCATCTTTCATCTTCAGGTTATACAGCTTTTTCGGTAGGAACGATTTATTCACTAGACACTTAGATTGGTACAAATTCCCTAACTTGTCCCACAAAGCCTTCACCGAAGCTTCCGCGGATACATTCCACAATACTAAATTTGATACAAACAATCGTATTGTGCTCTTTGCCTTCTGATCCAACTTCGCCCAATCTTCAGCTGACATTGCCATTGGTTTAGTACCCAATTCTACCGTGATCCACTAATATTTATCCACCAACAGATCCTCCATCTTGAGTTTCCACAACTCGAAACTCTGACCATTAAATTTCTCGATCTCTATCTTTCCATTGCTCACCATCTTCATTCACCACAAGAATCAATCCTGCAAATCTCCCACTGAACATGGTCTACCACAGGCCCAAGCAAAACCTCTCAGCAGTAAAGGCATCCCCTTAAAGCCAAAACAACTCTAATACCAAATGTAGGCTTTAACCCCGTACAGAAATTACCAGCATACAAATTCTAAAAACCAGAAAATAAACAATGGCGAGAGAATAAAACATAAAACAGATATACACAAATATTTTCCCCTCTATCTCAAAACCAAGACTACCATATTATTTTTCATTATGTTCCTTTCAATGTTACAATACATATATACATGTTGAAGCATCCATAAACCCCAATCCATTAACCCTATATTAGAACATAACAATAGTTCCTTGACTGGATCTACAAAATATCATAGACAAAAAACCATCATGCCCAAAACCATGTGCAAAATCCATGCACAAAACCATAGGTAGGTTTGCCCACCTAATATAGGGTCCAAAAAAAATTTCCCAAGGCACTGCACCGGACCCCATGCAAAAGGGCTACCGCCCCTGTTGTACCCACCACAACATACAAAGGGGACCATCAGCCCCCTACACGTGGGGTAGTCATGGAAAGAATATAACACACACCTAACAATTATGAGATAATTTATAAGAAACAGTGTGACAATGTAATAGTTGATGCGTTATTGCACCAATTTGAGGATGAGAGGACCCTTCTTACATTATCTCTACCCATACCAGATTGAATTGAAGAGGCCCACAAGGAATGGTTCTCCCACCCCTCTCTTTCCCAACTCATTAATAATTTGAGAGAAGATCCTAATTCCTTAGTTGACTACTCTTGGAAGGATGAGATTCTTCACTACAAGGATTGAGTAGTTTACCGACATCCACCCTCAAACCCACATCTTGGATGAGTTGCACTCATCTCCAATTGCAAGACATTCAGAATTTTAGAAGACTTATGCTCGCGCATGTCATTCTTTCTTTTGGACTGGCATGAAAAATGACATTCTTACTTTTGTAGCTAAATGTGATGTGTGCCAACGCAACAAAGGGGAAACATCAAGTTACCAAGAACTTTACAACCATTTACACTCCAAGCATTTGTCTGGACAGATGCTTCCATTGATTTCATCACTAATCTACCAAAGTCAGAACATTATGCTCGTGATTGTACGAACCCAATGCATCCATCATGAATGTATTGTACCTTGTTTGATCATGAGATGGAGGATAGGCCTACGCTGATAGTTAGGATATGCAACAAGGGAGTGCTACCACCTCCCCCGACTTAAAACCTGCAGATGATGAGGTCTGAGTTGTGCGAGGAAGATCCAAATGTAAACATTGTGCTCCGAAGTGGAATCACAATGGGAGATGATAAAGGCAAACAACCCTAAGATAGTACTTGGGTTTGCAAGGCTCCGACGAAAGAAGCAGATTTTGATTTGAAGCGCGCTAAGGAAACCTTCATGGAAGCTAAGAAGATCTCCGTTGATGCCTCCACTTCAGGAAGCAAAGATAGACTGGAGCCATAAATGGACCCATCTATGCTTACAATGTTCTTGGAAATATGCATGAAGCTGTTGCATGATAGTAAGGCTATAAAATGATTGTAGGAACTCATTAATAGATGCGTTGGGACCGGGCCAGGAGAACCGCACGTAATCCAAAAGATTGAAAAACACAAAACTAGGATAGGGAGAGAAATGAGGCTAACCACACAGATTGGAGAATATGAGGTGGACCAAGTAATTCTAGACTTAGGATTAGATGTGAATGTTCTATTGAAGAAGACATAAGAGTGCATGGGGAGGCCTACGCTGCAAGGGTCTCCTACCTACGCTACAATGGTCTTCTATCTAGCTGCGAATGGAAAACTAGCAAAGGAGAATACCTATGGGGAGATTACAGGGAATCACCATGGATATTGAGGGAGGGAGTGCACTAGCAGACTTGAAGTAATAGAGATTGTTGATGACAGTAATCCCTACCCTGCACTCTTAAGAATTTATTGGCCCACTGACATGAATGGGGCGATTAATTTGAAGAAGCGCAAGATGATTTTCGAGAAGAAGTCTCTATGCATAATTATACCCTTAGACCCAGCTAAGGGATCACACTACACCAAGTCGGTGCGTAACTATGAAAGCGACGATGATTTGGACTACATCTACAAGATAACTATGTGAGAGCAAGACTAGGTAAATCCTATTGTAGATGGATAGATCGCATGGGAGTGCAAAAGCTCTTGTATGTCGAATTCTAATGAAGAGATAGAGTGATGGCAGAACCGATTACATGAGGTAACCACGTTGAGTTGTAATATGATGACAAGTTCATTGTGTTGTGTATTGACAGAAGTGAGTGATCTACCTACTTATGATGGGTTAATTGAGGTAGATACTTTCCTAGATAAGTTTGAAAGGGAGGTGTCGTAAAAGGAATGTTTCTAGGCCTTGAATTGGGTATTGCGTGCTATGCCCGCAAGGTGGTGGGGTGCGCACAAAAGGAGCTTTGAGGACTGGCACGAATGCAAACGATGGATGCGCACATAGGTTGGGAAGCCTAGAGTGTGATTAACAGACAAATGCAATGGGTGTGATAAACTGCATGCACATCTAGCCAGGTGGATGCTGACATATGGAAAAAACCTACGTGGATGCACATGAACTTTGCGTAGGGAGATACGGTCAATAAGCATGTGTTGAGGGGGAAATTGCACAAATGGCTCCTCAAGTTGGAATGATAGAATCTGGAGAGAACAATCACATAAAAGGTTATCCACATGAAAGCATTTAATGAGTTGTGTGAAGCACTGAACAAGGTATGTAGTGCGCAATGAAGTGATTGGGACCTATGCGTACCAAAAGTTTTATGGGTTTATAGGACAATGTGCAAGAAACTGACGGGACAGACACCTTTCCAACTGGTCTATGGAGTAGAAGCCGTAATGCCAATGGAATACATCATGCCTAGTCTGTGCATAGTAGCACTCACAAGTATGATGCACTGCAGAGTGCTGGAGGAAAGACTCGCGCAGTTGGAGGAACTCGAGGAAGAATGATTTCTGGCTGGCTTTCACCAACAAGTACAAAAGCAGCATGAAAAGGCTTGGCATAATTAACATATTAAGTTGCACACCTTTAAGGTGAATGATTTGGTGTTATTGTATGATAGTAACTTTGATAAATTCCCGAGAAAATTTAGAATGCATTGGCTGGGAAAATATGTTATTAAGGAGGTTATAGATGGAGGCGCAGTGCAATTGGTAAAGTTAAATGGAGAACCTTTCCCATGAAGAGTGAATGGTAGTCGATTGAAGCCATACATAGGTGGCCCAACTATCTGACTAGCCCACCGAAGCATAGTCTTAGCGCTCCAGGTAGCTGAAAGGAGGTGCGGGACTATAAACAGATGTAGGGAAGTAGATCAGATACATCAGTCTCTGAACAGCATGTGCAGCAGATAGAGCAGGAAACTGCTCAATGCACTGCTGATCTTGCAATAGTTTGGATAGAGTTGGGAGGTCTCCATGTGAAGATCTCTGCACCGACAAAGTGACTCGAGGGTGAGCCACAATGTTTGTGTTGAGGGCCTGTTGGGTGCGAGATCCCCCAAGGGAAGTTTTGTGGCTTAAAACCCATATTTTGACCAAATCCAGTGTAAAGACTCTGCGTTTTGTGTGCACGGAGCGTGAGCTTGTAAATGAGTCATAAGGTTGTCTGATCTCATCTTTGTAATGTAATGTTGGCTTTAGAGATCTACCCATGGTCCACAGACCATGGGATTGATAAATAGAGCGAGGCTCTAAGTTGTAAATAAGTAATTATCTAAGTGTCGAGTTGAGTCTTTGGGTCGTAGAGTAGGAGAAGGCTCTGCAGCTGAGTGTGCAGAGGCCTAGTAGTCTGCAGCTGAGTGCGCGGACCCTTGCAGCTGAGTGCATAAGGCGAGTCGAGTCTGTAACCTTTGGAGAAGCAATAAAGAGAAGTTTTATATCATTTATGTGTATCTTTTTCCTGTTTTGTGGATTGAATGTATCGAATATAAATTGCATTTCTATTGTTTATACGATGCGCAAACTTATATGAATGTGTTGATAAAGTGAATATAAGATAAAGTATATGTTTATGCGAAGATAACTAACCGTTATAACAAGATAAATAAGATACACTGTGTAACTTGGGGAAGTAGCGCAGATCACCGCTAGGGCAGCGTGAAATCACCTCAGCCCTGGTGAGGGTTGCATAAAGGCGATTATAACAAATCGCAAAGGTATCGCAGGTTAGGGCAATGCAAGAAGTGACCTACATGAAGGTATTCACAGTTGGACTAAACCGACCCCTCAGACATCTCAAGGGTGTGGAAACTTGGTTCAAGCATCCCTCCATATGGCTTCACGTGAGACCTCAGTCCACGATCCATGGGATGTTGCCGAAAGGGCCAGTAGTATAGGGATTTGTTTGGTTAATTAACTCTGAACATGGGTCAAGCCCCCTCAAGCCAACACAAGTACACGAGCTGAACCGATATTTTCTTTCAAGACATCAAATGCCTTTTTTTTCTTTCCTCCCCACTGGAAGACCTTTTCCACACTAGTCAATGTATGCAAATGAGTTGTGATAGAAGAAACGTTAGCAATAAACTTTCTCCAACATTGGGTTGCTCCCAAAAATCTTCTTACTCCAGTGACTATCTTGGGCATTGGCCAATTCATCATGACATTGACCTTGGAGGGGTTTATCTTCAACTCACTGCCTCCAACAATATGCCTCAAGAACACCAAAGAAGTTTTATCGAATTCACACTTTGACATCTTCAAAAACAATTGTTATTTCTTCAAGACATCAAGTACTTTTCTCACATGCATGACACGTTCATCAAGAGATCTTATGAAAACTAATATTTCATATAAATAGACTATCTCATCTAGAAATGGCTCCAATACATCATTCATGATACACACAAAAGTAGTAGGAGCATGGCAAAGACCAAAAAATATAACTAGTCATTCAAACAAACCTTTCTTTGTTTTGAATGTCGTCTTCCATGTGTCTCCTTCGGCAATTCTACTTTGATGATAGCCACTCCTTAAGTTCCACTTAGTGATATGTTTTCCATTCTTCTTTGGTGCCAGAAAAATAGGTGACCCGTATGGCGAAGGAGATGGTCGGGTGATCCCTTTGTTCAACAACTCTTTGGTTTGCTTTTGTATTTATTCATTTTCCATTATTGACATCTTGTACAACCCAATGTTAGAAATATAGCAATATTGTTGCAATGTTATTTCATGTTGGATTCCCCTCTTGGGAGGCAATACCTTTGATTCCTTAAACGTCTCATCACGTTGGTTAACTACATCAACACAATCAGATTTCAATTTTGTATCACAACCTTCAAACACTTCATAATCAACATCATTCTTTGGTTTGATCATAAGAAGCACTAAATTCTTGCTTAAATTCACTAGTATTTTCATTTTCCCTACATTAACTAATGAAAGATTTAGTTTCTTGCTAAGAGCTCTCACAATATACTCCACACCATCTTTGAACAAGTGGTACTTTTTTTCATGGCAATAGAAAATTTATTTTCTATCATAGAAGTAAGGACTACCCAAAACAATTCCTGAAATATCAATCGGTACAACATCTAATTCAACTTCGTCAATGAAGTTTGTTGTGATTGCAAATTGAAGAATACATTTCCTTGTAACCTGTAAGTTTGTGTCCTTACATATCCAACCCAATGGACATGGCTTAGGATATGGAATGGTTTCAAGATTAAGTTTCTTGACTAAGTCTTTAGATATCAAGTTGGCTTGAGACCCACTATCAAATAGTGTGCCGATTTTTGTATGTTTTACAATAACCATCACATGAAATAATTCAATCCTTGTTTCTTCATTTAGGGTTCTAGTGTGACAATTTGATGTACTAGTGCTAGCAATGGATTCTTTTCCTTTTATACCCGTGGATTCTTGACTAAGTATTTAGATATCAAGTTGGCTTGAGACCCACTATCAAATAGTGTGTCGATTTTTGTATGTTTTACAATAACCCTCACATGAAATAATTCAATCCTTGTTTCTTCATTTGTGGTGTTAGTGTGACAATTTGATGTACTAGTGCTAGCAATGGATTCTTTTCCTTTTAGTTTCATCACCTGAATTGGATCCCAAATCCTCTTGAATGATTGCAATTGTCCTTTCTTTTCCTTTGTTGTTGATTTTCTTAGGCCTCATCTCTGGATGAAGCTTCCAACAATTGTCTTCATCATGACCCTCTTTGGAACAATGCTTACATATTGTTTTCTATCCTCCTTTTAATGGATGCGTTTTTCTTTCCTTTCCCTTTGAAACCGTTTTCTTTTTCTTTACCCTTAAATGGCTTTTTGCTACCCTCTTTTGGAATATTTTTCCCTCTTGCCTCAAGATGGGTGGCTTGCACACAAACATCATCTAGACTATTGGGATTAAACATAAGGATCATATGCCTAAGGTAATTTTTTAAACCCCCTATATAATTCAACAATGTGTTTTGTGATTGCAAATCTACACCTAACATTAGAGACCTTATTCTAAATTCTTGGGTGTTATCTTGCACATTTTGACCTTTAAGTCATCTAAAGTTTTGCCAATTCATGATGAATTTTTGCACATATGCTAGAGGGTAAAATTGACTTTTAATTGCAACAATGAAATTAGACCAAGAAATTGAGATCTTACCATGTTTGTTTTATCTCTTATTGTGTCTTGGCTTCCCACCATATTAGTGGTGCACCCTTCGGTCTCAAGGAAGCTCATATATGCTAGAGGGTAAAATTGTCTTTTAATTGCAACAATGAAATTAGACCAAGAAATTGAGATCTTACCATGTTTTTTTTATCTCTTCTTGTGTCTTGGCTTCCCACCATATTAGTGTTGCACCCTCCAGTCTCAAGGAAGCTAGCTAAATCTTTGTGTCATCATCTTGAAGATTTTGAATTCTACAATAGACCTCCAACTGACGAACCCAATTGTCAAACTTCTCTTTATTCATTTCACCATTATACATAGGAAACTCAAATTTAATATCAAGTTTTAATAGGGGTGTTTTACCAATTCCTTTTGAGGTATGTTGATGAGTATGAGTAAGGGTTGTAATAGTGGAAGAGGATGAATATGCCTGTGAAGATGAACATGGAGATGAAGATGACAATGGAGATGGTGGAGGTTTACCTCCATTTCCATTACCTCCTCCTCCTGAAGAACCTTCTCCTTTTGGAGCCTTGGAGCTTTCACCCTACAGTCTTGTATTCCTCCCTTCATAGATGACTTTCACCATATTTTTCATGTCAAAGAAATCCTTCCTAAAAATCTTCTCATCCTCTGACATATTTGTAGGCTCTCATTCATGTGACATGTTAGTTGATGCTTCAACTGCAATTTGAGGTAGAACTGGTGGTGGAGATTGTGGCAATCTTGCTCTCCTTCTCCTTGACCCAACTTCGGGACCTTCAACCAGCTTTCCTTCTACTCTCTTGAGCTTCAACCTTGTAAGCATCACATTCACTTGAAAATAGTTAAATCCTCCTTACACAAAGAAAACCAAGAGCTTTGATGCCAAACTTGATCTGAATGGTAAAATTAGTTTTGATGTGCTAAATTCCTCTTCAAAATATGTAAAAGTGCTTAAGGATTCATGAGATTAATTGCAAGTTTTACCATGAGTTTTTGAGTTTTTTCTACGTAAATTTCATGTACAAATTAACATAAAAAAATATGATAGAACAACAGCATACAACAGACAAGAACATCACCAAAACAATATCACAACAGCACATGATGAAGGAGTTTATCCCACCTGGGCTACGTATCCTTGGTCTAGCTTCCAATGGCTTGGCCCTCTCTATTATGCTCAACATTATGAATACATCAGTTTGCAATACTCAAACAACTCTAAAACCCACTCTAATGGCTCTAGAATGCCCAAAAATGCTTGTCTAGCCTCTTTCTTCTCCTGAATTGGTTAAAAATTGAAGAAGTTATGGTTTCCCCTAGCTCTTGCACTATCCGCTCTACAAATTCCCCCAAATTTGGCACCTATCCTACAAATTCGCCCCAATTTCCGCTAACGAAGCAATAAGTTGGTGAAAAAATGACGCAAATCATGGAATGGATAATTTTTCCGCTAACACACTAAGTCCAAAAATTTGGGTCATGTGGGGGGCCACGTGCCCGGGGCCAAGGCCAACGGCCCACCCCTGCCGGTTGGGCCCTCCACTCCGCTCCACCTACGATTCTTATTGGGTGCTAGCCCCTTTTCCCAATGGCAAAAAACATGGAGTTTAAATATAATCCACATGTCAATATATAATAAGCAATAAAGTTGCATGTTGGTAGTTGTCAAGGTTTATTGGACGAAGGTCTGGTGTTTGACCCCCGCCCAGCCCATTAGGCCCTTCACAACATTTTTGGTGGCCCCCATGCTGCCATGTGACGTCCTACTGTTGATCCACATGGCAACCTTTGGTTGACCACCAACCCACTAATGAAAATCGCCCAAATCAGCACCAATGAAATTGTGCCACTTGGCACCACCTAATTCACCAGAGGAAAATAGTCAATGCATAGTCACTATGCCACATAGGCATGCCCAGAGCACCATGTCAGTAGTATGGACTGCTAATTGGGTTGCCTGCATTTTTTTTAAATTCTTCTGTTTAGGGAAATGAACAAAACATGTTTCTAGGAGCATACAGAGTCTGTTTTGTGCAAAATGAGTTGTGTCGGATTTAGGATGACAAGAACCATGTGGTCATTTAGGTTCGACACCAATCTGAGAACTTTAAATTTTGAGAAAATATTTGAGCACCTATTCAGTTGGCTATTTCCATGAGATCGCACATTCATGCTTGGAATATGGCGCAAGGTTGATTGGTTGAAAGAAATTTTTGGTTCACCCCAATCTATGGTTGGGAAGTACGTGGAAGTCCCTGAATTGGTTTGATTTTCATATTTTAATATGATCTCCTTTCATCTTGTAATTAATGAGTATTTATACTTTTTATTATGTGTATTTTATGGTTGTTATGTCTTTGTTACTATGTTGGATGTAAGCATGGTTTTTTGACAGGTTTTAGTTATGACTCTTAACATCATTTGATTAGTAAATGAATGTTCATTGAATGGATGACCTAATAGAAGTTTTTACAACTATTATGAGAGGGAATTAGTCCTTTTTTATTCTCAGATAAGTATGACACCTCTAGTTTATATATATAATTATGATATGTAGATTACATGTTCATGATGTGTTTGACGAAATATATTTCATGGTTGGGATGGGTTAGATTAATTCATTATTCAAGTTTTGAATTAGATTAAGTCTTTATTTATCATTTCTAAGAGTTTCATTAAGTTATGTGCAGAGGTCTCGATCCTAGCCCTAAAAAAGTTGCTCAGATCTCAGGGTCATTGGCATAAAATTGAGTAATTTAGTCTATAGTCATTGGGATGGATTATGGGAGTGACTAGAGGGTCTTAGTCACTGACTTTCCTTGTCATGGGAGCAACTAAGAGCTCAGGTCAGTGAAAAATCAAGTTAACTTATAGGCACCTAGAGTGGTTGGTTAGCTCTTGGGGTCCTGTAGCTCTTGGGGAAGGCTAATCTGGTTTCATTTTTTCAATTCCACTTCCTTAATTGTACCTAATAGGTTGATTCATATCATAGTAACTCTTCATCACATATTTACCCTAGTGGACTGGTAAGCTTCGGTAAGTGTGGGAGGACGTTGGTTACATAGTGGTATCAGAGGTCCTAGGTTCAACACTTAGACTTGGTGGTCATAATGTGTTTGTCATGCATGAATGTAGGTTGTATATGTGCTTGTTACGTATGCATGGTGATGGTGATTATTGCAATTGTGTTTTCATGTGGAAGTTTATAATGTTGTGGTTGGGATGTGTTTTCCATGAATAAATGTCAATGATATATGTGTTCATTATACGTGTCAGTATCTATATGGTTGTTATGCATTTATTGTTATGTTTAGGATTTTCATGCATGAGGTCATTGTATGCAATTGGTGTTGTCATGCATGATGTTGGAATATTGATATGGTTATGTATATATACATGTATCATGCTAATTTGGACTAATCTTGCAGACAAGATAACCTCCCTTGAACTTCGCTGAGGTAAGTTTGATTATATTTATATTTGGTTTATCTGATATGGTATATTTGCAGGAAGAAGATCAAGATTACTAGCAAAATAGTGGAGTACATTTCACTTGACTACATACAGATCACATGAGTACCATGGTGATGAGTACTACCCTCACATAGCAGATATAGTGAGAATTATGAAGGAAAAAATAAGAAGTTGCAAACTGGATAGTGACAAGATCATTCAATCACATGAAAGGATTACTAGGGAATAGGAGAAACAAGAAGAGGTTGATGCATTGATTCTTCATATTCTATCATGTTTGAACAGACAGGGACAACTTAGGATCAGTCATGGACAGGAGGAAATGAAAAATGGCACATATGGCAGCAAGTCTCGATCAAGACATAGATTTGATAGAGAGGATATAGTCAGAGACAATAGATTTCCAGTTATACCTAACTAAAGGGGCAGTGATCATAGGTTTTATCCTAGTTTTGGTTTATAGAGAAAGTATGGTCATCATTGTTACCATCTATATACGACGAGTGAGAAGTAGTATTTTCCATAAACATTCAAGAAAGAAAAACCACCAACATTTGATGGAGAAATGAAGTCACAGGATGCAGAAGCTTGGTTGCTTGGGATGAATAAATTCTTTAGATTGCATGAATATACAGAGAACATGAAATCCATAATAGATACCTTCAGTATTAATGGTAAAGAAAACATTTGGTGGGAAGACTTGAAGAATGTCAGAGGCATTCAAGAAGAGGAGTTGACTTGGAGGGAGTTTGAAATAGTTTTCAGGAAGAAATACCTATATGAGAGATACTATGATGACAGGGAAAAGGATTTCTATGAGTTGAAGATGGGATCTATGATCGATGAGGAGTATACTAGAAAATTATTGGAGTTGTTGAGGTATGTTGCTTATCTGAAGGATGAGAAAACTAAGATTCAGAGATTTGTTAGTGGGTTTCAAGGAGCATTCAAAGACAAGATTGAGTTTGATGAGCCTACATCATTGGAGGAATCCATCAGGAAGTTGAAGCATTGTTATGAGAAATCGAAACACAAGTCTAAATCTAAACAGGTTTGGAAAGGTAATGACAAGACTAAGGGAAAATAGGATAATAAGCGAGGAATAAAATAGGACATACGTAACAAAGAGAATGAAAAACCACACAAGAAGTTCAATGCATCTAACAAACGACAGGGATTTCAGTCTAAGGAGCAAAACAAGGGTGATAGTAGGAAGCCTTTACAATGTTGGACTTGTGGCAAGGATCATCGCAGGAGAGATTGTCCACATTATCAGGGTAGTGAACCATAGATATACAGTGCTCAAGAGGCACAAATAGTGGGGGATGTTGGATAGAGTATTCCTCATATTTATGCAGTGTTGGATAATAGGCAGGTGGATCATCATGAATCTATTATTGAGATGGACGGTAAGCGTTGTGGTAAAGCTATTTCTATTTTGATTGACCCTAGATCTAATTATATTTATGTTAATCCTAACCTAGTGGATAAGTATGATTTGAATAAATAAGTGCATACAAATTCTTGGTTAGTACAGCTTCCTATAGGTACTAAGAAAAGAGTTCATCATTGGGTAAGAGCATGTGCATTTGAGTTGAATGGTATGCCTACATTAGCACATCTCAATGTGCTTCTGTTGGGTATGAATTGGTTGTAAATTCATAGGGCTAAGGTGGATTGTTATGAAAAGGATATTGAATGCTTGGATATCAATGGAGAACAAGGAGTCTTGTAGGATAAGAAGAAGGATACATTAGTTATAATGGTTACAACTATGTAGACAAAGCGCAGTCACAAGAAGGGGTGTGTGCTATTTAAAGCGCATATTTCCAATGATAAAGGTAAGGATATTGAGGATCCAGAAGTATTGAATAAGTGTCCATTTCTATAGAATTTTCAGGATGCATTCCCAGCAGAGGTTTCAGAGTTACCACCTCATGGGGAAGAGTACCTTTCTATTGAGGTTGTACTAGGAGAAACACCAACATCAAAGTCACAATACAAGATGAGCACTCCAAAGTTAGTGGAATTGAAGTTGAAAATGAAGGAAATGCTTGCGAAGGGACAAATAAGGCCAAATGTCTCGTCATGGGGTGCACCAGTGTTGTTTTTTAAGAAGAAGGACAATACTTGCAGGTTGTGCATTGATTATAAGTAGTTGAACAAGGTAACCATCAAGAACAGGTATCCATTACCGAGGATTGATGAATTTTTTGATAAGTTGAAGGGAGTAGCAGTGTTCTCGAAGATCGATTTGAGATCAAGATATCATCATGTACACATTAAAGAAGAGGAAATCTACAAGAATTATTTCTGGACCAGGTATGGGAGTTTCGAGTTTGTTGTAGTTCCTTTTGGTTTGACTAATGCTCCAACTACTTTTATGTGCTTGATCAGTAGTATGTTGTGTCCATATCTGGACAAGTTTGTTATTGTATTCATTAATGAAATATTGATATATTCAAAGAATGAGGAAGAGCATGTTGAACACTTAGCAGTAGTATTGAAATTTCTATGAGAGCATTAATTGTATGTCAAGCTTCAAAAATGCAGTTTCTTTTCGATAGAGGTACATTACTTGGGACATGTTGTCTCCAAGGAAGGCATAATAGTGTATTCAAAAAATATAAAATCTATCATGGAATGGGAAGCTCCTAGGAATGTGGATGAGGTCTGATCATTTATAGGTTGAACAGGTTATTACAGGAGGTTCATCATGAACTTCTCACATATTTCCTATCCTATTACATCATTCAAGAGGAAAGGAAAAAAAATTGAATGGATAAAGGAATGTGCAACAAATTTTGAGTAGTTGAAGGAGATGTTGACAAATGTTCTAGTTCTAAAGATTGCAGATCCAGATAAATATTTTATGGTGTGCACAGATACTTGCGAGAGAGGACTTGGTGGAGTTCTGATGCAAAAGAAATAGATTGTATGCTATGAATCAAGGAAATTGAATGAGCATGAGCAGAACTATGTGACACATGATATTGAGTTGGAAATGATCGTCCATACACTAAATATGTGGAGGAATTATCTTCTAGGGTTGAGATACGTGTTTGATCAACCAAATCTAAATTCCAGGAAAGGTAGATGGTTGGCTACAATCAGTGAATTTGACTTCAAGATCAAGCACATTAAAGGAAAAGAGAACATGGTTGAAGATTCTCTTAGAAGAAGAGTACAAGTAAATCACATAGCATTTATGAGTTCATATGGGACAAACTTACAAGATCAGATCTTACAGGTAGGATAGAAAGATGACAGGTATAGGGCACTTAGGAACAGATCATAATAGCAGGGTATAGGTGATCAGGATCTAGGCTATCATCTCACAATAGATGGTTTGGTCAGATTTAGAGACAAGATCTATGTGTGGGACAATAATGATCTCAAGAAGCTTATCTTACAGCCATATTCAAGTCATCTCGGATATCAAAAGATGTTGACAGTGATTAAGAAGTTCTATTGTTGACCAAATCTAAAGAAGAAAGATACATAGTTTGTGGCTATATGTTTGGATTGTCAACAGTTCAAAACAAAGTGCAAGCATCCAGGTGGTCTACTACAACGGATTCTAATTCTAGATTGGAAATGGGAGGTCATTTCAATGGATTTCAATACAAGTTTCCTGAGGACATCTAGAAAACATGCTTCTATTATGGTTGTGGTTGACAGGTTGAAAAAGGTAGTAGAGTTCATTCCAATGAAGTCTACTTATTCATCTAGTGATATAGTATAGGCCTTCATCAGATATATAGTGAGGTTTCATGGTGTTCCAAAGAATATTGTGTCAGACAGGGATGCCAAGTTCACTTCTAGGTTTTGGAAAGAGTTATTTGTAGGTTTGGGTACATAGTTGGCCTTTATTACAACTTATCATCTGCAAAAATATGGATGGAAAAATAAGGTCAATAGGATTTTGGAAGACATGTTGAGGATGTATGTCATGCATCAACAACAAAAGTGGGAAAAGTATCTTCCACTGGTGGAGTTTGCATATAACAATGGGTATCAATAATCATTGAAGATGAGTCCAGTTGAGGAGATTTATGGGTGGGCTTGTAATACTCCTATCAGTTGGATTGATCCAATGAACAGGGTATTGATAGGACCAGTCATGTTGGCAGAGATGGAACATGAAATGTAGGTAATCAAGAAAAATATAAAGGTAGTATAGGATAGGAAGAAGAGTTATACATATTAGTATCGGGTGTTTAAAGAGTTTCAGGTTAGGGAACAAGTGTACTTGCATATCAAGCCTAAAAATATCTCCTTGAGGATTGGATCATGTGCCAAGTTGGCACCTCAATATTGTGGACCTTTCAAGATTCTTGAGAGGATTGGACCAGTATCCTCCCGACTTGCACTACCTATGACAATGAAATTCTATGATGGTTTCCATGTATCATTGCTTAAAATATATGTGAAATATTTTGATCATGTTATTGATCGGTTTATATTGCAGGTGTAGCCAGAAGGAAAATTACAACTAGAAACTTAGTGCACTTTGCAGCCAAAGATGCTCATGCTCTAGAATCGAGCAATCAAGCATGTTAAAGTGTAGTGGAAGAACTTTGGGCCCGATGAAGCTACATGTGATATGGATTATCAGATGTGGGTTACATATCCTTCTCTATTTGCTGGTTGAACATATGCCTTTTCTTATAAGTTTTGATGGTGCGTTTTGGTTATGTCTATATATGCATGTGTTGTACATACCACATCAAGTTGTGTTATAAAGCTCCAATAAGTGGTATGGGGTTCATGATATGTTGGTTATGTTTTAGTAGATTGATATGATGTAAAAAATTTAGCGAACTATGTTATAAAGCTACACAGGAAACATGTGTTTTTTATTTTATAAGTGTCAATGAACACCAAGGACGGTGTTCCCCCAAGGGGGAGGGTTTTGTAACAACCCTCTTTAAAAATCCATGTAATAAAGTTAATAAAGGAAAAAATAAGACCAAGGTCATGGGACACGTATTCCAAGCTGAATGTTGGGAAAAAACATAGTGTTAGGGATTACTGGTGATTAATAAATGGCTATGGGAATTGGCAAAGGCAATGACACCGAAAAAGACGCATTAATTGGAATTTTATTTATAAAATAATGAAAATAGGAGGAAAGGAAGATGAAAGGTCACAAAATTTCATGTGAGGAAAATTGCAGGAAAAATAAAGGAAAATGAAGAAAATAAAGGCCTCGATGATAAAAAGGCTTCTGAGTTTCAGTTCACAACTTTTTTTCATTTCAGTCTTTGGCACTCTCATTCTATTTTCTCTCTCTCATACTCTTGCACACTTAGAGTTTCTTGGAGCACTCTTGGAGGATTGTGGCATACTTTGCGATTTGCGATAGAATGGTGGACCCAATAGGTTTATAGATGAGATTGCATTCCATTTGAAGTCCGATTTGGGCACTCGATAGTGTATTTCTGTGCATATTCTCTGTGTATTGGAAATATGGTTATTTCGCGAATTTTGTCCTAGAAAGAGGTCGTTGGTTCCTTTATAATTGTCCCTATTCTAAAATCATTTTGCCACACTGTAAGTGGGTGTTTTGTAACAATGATGCATTGTAACAAGAATGTGTTATACGCAGAGAGCCACAGAGCCATAGAGCCCAATGGCCAGTTGCAAAGCCAGAGAGCCAGAGATCCAAAGGACCAGTGGAAGAGACAAAGGAATGATTACACATAGAGAAATGAATAGGAAGCCATGGAGCCGAAGGGATGCCTCACAAATACATTAAGAGTTCAATTGACAAGAGCTGAAGGTTGCCAAGATTCTCTTGGAGGTCAAGTGAAACTAGAAGCTCATGAGAGCCAGAGCCAGGGCCAAGAGCTAGAGCCAGAGCCGAGAGCCAGGGCCAAAGTGAGAGGTAAGAGCTAGAGCCAGAGCCAAGAGCCAGAGAACTAGAGCCAAGAGCTAGAGCCGAGAGTAGAGGCAGAGTTACCAGAGGTTGGAGGCAGAGCCGCAGAGCTAGAGAGCTCAAAGCAGACTTCTAAGAACCATGATGTTGTAATGAAGTTATAGAACAGCAAAGAGATCGAAATGATCAAGTTGTTGCTGGTGTCTAGAATGTGTTGAAGATAGAAGAAGGAGTTCCAGATACTGTTAAGAGAATTCTGAGGGAGTCAGAGAAGCTAGAAGCTCAAGAAGCTCAGAGCACTAACTGAAGGAGTCAAGTCTAGAGAAGCCTAGATCTGTCTACAGAGTGAGGACAGCTACGGGTAAGATGGTATTCTAAACCCATAGGTTCAGTTGTAAACCAATGGATTTGAGCGTGGAACTTGTTAAAGAAAGATTACCATAATCCCAGAGAGCCTAGTCGAGTTGATTAGAGCTCGAGGAGACGTAGCCCAAGATATCGGGGTGAACTCCATATTAAGCTTGTTGTCTTATGGTTTTTTTACTTGCTGCATCTTATTGCTATGTGTATCATGTTTATTTGCTACACTATCTCACTGTTATATGCTGCATATTATTTTAAGTTAATAAACTTAAGGCATTTGATTAGTTAAAGGAAAACTAAAAGCATACACCTATTTCAAGTTCTTTTAATTTCGTAGATTGTCAAGCATAAGCTAGATCTTGGGAACATATAAGCTTTGGAGTGGGAGAGGTTCTTGTAAGCATGACAAGAAGCCTTTAGTGCCCCATTTCAGATCAAAGGATGATCACCGAAGGATTCAGCATCATTCCCAACCCTACCGTATTATTGGCGATACTTTATACCATGTCGGTGTCAATTCAGTTCTTCGTCGATGCCTTACGATCAAGGAAGCTGAAAGAGCTCTCAATGATTGCCACTCCGGGGCATGTGGTGGTCATATGTCTAGTTACGCTATAGCTCAAAAAATCCTTCGCACTAGTTATTTATGGCCATCTATCTTCAAGGACTGCATTCTTGCTATCTGTAAGTGCCACAAATGCCAAATTTACCAACGCAAGATGTGTGCCCCACCTGCTCACTTACACCCCATCATTATCGTTGGTCCCTTTACCAAATGGGGCATCGATTATATTACATGTAACCCTCGTTCGGCCAAGGGGCATGGCTATATTATCATCGTTGTGGATTATTTCACCAAATGGACTAAAGCAATGCCTGCATATTTTGCAGATGGTAAGACGGCAGCTCAATTCCTTTTTAACCATGTTATTTCCAGGTTTGGCGTACCCTAAGCCATTGTCACAAACCATGGTTCCCATTTCAAATATTATGTTAGTGTCGGTCTTAAGCCCTCCATCAGTGATCAATAGCTCTTTGCATATGCATAGTTAGGTGTTTCATCAGTGTCAATTTTGCATCCCACTAGGCATGCCATAACACTGAATGGAGAAGCAGGTCTTTGTTCCCTTCTTGGCTTTGCTGGATGAGGTCATACTACAATGTAATTGAGTCATACTTGTTGTTATTTTTGTCTTGAGGTCCCAGGTCTTAGGTCTAGGGTTTTGAGTCACAATCACTTCAAAGTCATGATTCAAGGTCAGTGAGTGCCCAGCAAGCTAGAGGGAGGTATGTACATATGTTTCATTGTTATTTTCATCAGCTACAGATCATTTTATGCCTTGGATTTAAAAACCCTGTTTTTAAGTCCAAGGTCA
>APFE030194961.1:0-13361 GCA_000404065.3 Pinus taeda | reverse complement strand
TGTAAAAAGATTAATTAATTTCACATGATATACAACGCTAGTTATGAATCTCATTAATGTAAATTTTTGTAATACAGTATTAATTAATGATATATTTGTAAAAATATTAATTAATTTCACGTGATATACAACGCTGGTTATGAATCTCATTCATGTAAATTGTTGTAATACAGTATTAATTAATTTCACATGATATACAACGCTGGTTATGAATCTCATTCATGTAAATTGTTGTATTACAATAATATTGTCATGTAAATTGTTTGTCTATTGTCATGTAAATTGTTGTATTACAGTAATATGCAATGTAAAAACACACAAAGAACATGTTAAAATGTAAAAATATTTTGCTAAAATTGATTGCTATCATCTTCCAATCATCCAATATTAATTTATTCTGAATTAAATTAAATACAGGACAGAAACAGAAACAGTACAAACACACATGCATAAAGACTTTCCAGCCTTCTTTCCTGAACCCTTACCCACATTATCCAAAAAACAAAAACTAACAAAACAAGATGGCTTACAACAAGCTCATTATGACTAAAATTTGAAGCGACAACAGAAATTTAGAATCTTCTCTTCGCAGTTTGAAGTAGCAATGGAATTTAAAATATTGAAAGTACATTTTCTTGGTAAATGAGTGGAAATTGCAAGTTAAATAGTTCTATTACAGTAAGACCATAATCTGAAGAAACATATTCATATCACTTTTGCATTTGCTGTGTATGTGAAGGCTGCTATGTTCCTGGATTTTGTAATCTGTATAACAAATAGTTAGTTATAATAAAATGATAACATTGTGGATTGAAGAGAGGACATATTTGAGACAAAAGATGTTAAGGCATATGTTGATGTACCTTCCATTTGTTAGCCGACATGTAATAGTTCACTCTCTTCATTGAGTGTGAACTTGCTGTGAATTTTGAAGTCACGTAATGTATGCAGTGGTAGCTTTCTGTTGCAAATATGCCTCATATGACATTGCTTTTAAATCAGGAAGTAAGTCATGTAATAAGGGTTACCTGATAATGCACTGTATAAAGTTATTTGTAATGGATTCTATTACAACATTTATACAGTGCTTGTAGATAAAAGGGCAATTATCATTGCATTGTGAACAGAAAATTGTCCCATTGGTTATCGCTATGGATGAATTGACTGGGGAGTTACAAATTGCAAAAACAGGTTCGAAAGGAGTTGAATATGGATTTGTTGCCATCAGAATACCTTCGACATGTTTATAAAATATTCAAATGTTAATCTACATTATTACATGGGAAATACAAAGCTAGTAAAAACACCATTATTGTTATACTTACAACATAGGTAGATGTAGTTAGCTTTCTGAGATTGTTTACTGCATCTGTGTTAAGTTCAGTCATGAACGTTGACTTTGATGCTCTGAATATTGTTTTTTTGGTGTTTACCTTTTTGTTAAATTTTTGAAAAGGATGAGGGGGAAGTCTCCTTTCTGCAGTTGTTTTTCCATTGAAAGGAAAAAATGTTCATACGTGTCAAACAATTGCAACTGCAAGAGAGAAATTGTTATCCATTGAAAAATACGAAAAGTAATATGCAAGTACAAAGCAATATGCAAGTACATTGTTCATATGTGTTAAAAAATTGCAAGTGCAAGAGACAAATTACAATAACTATAGACAAATTAAAATAACTATATATTGAAGTGATGCATGTTATCTACTGAAAATTAGGAATAAGTAACATGCAAATACATACAGTTGCATTGTCATTTTCAGAATCTCCATCTTTGATATGGAGTATGTAATGCAATCCAACCCGTTCGGCAAGTGTAACGGCTGCAACGATTGTGCCAATTGGGTACATTTCTTTTTTGTTTGCAAATTGCCTAATGGTTTTATTGGGAATGAAGCGATATTCTTTGCAAACTTCAGGTACAGTTTCTATGATACTTGATTCATTAAGCAAAATTATTTTGTCACAATCACCATGGTCATAAACAATTTTAGGCAATATGCTAAAAATTTTAATTGAGATGCTATTGCCTTGGAAAATTTTCTGTTCATGTCACTCCACTAAATGTGCAGGTACAACTAACATTATAGTCATCATTCCTTGAGCATCTATCAAATCAGCTTGTAATATTTGACGTGATTTGTTTGCTTTATCAAGGAATGCATTATAGACAACCATTATGTCTCCAACAAATCGCTGCCCAATTCTACGACTATTGAGATCTTTAATTGATACTTTAATTGGCAGTATCTGTTTTTGCCTATAAAAATTGCTTAGTTAGATACTGCTATAAACATTTCTACAATGCTATGTTTCTCCTAAAAACTGAATAAGTATAAATAGATTACAATGTTGTGTTTCATATGCATACCTTTTTGATGTATCATTTTGTACATTTGTTGAATTGAGTTTTGTTGTGATTGTTTCAGTTGGACTAACACAAATAAATGCACATTTCAATATGATGTGGATATTATCACATGTATTTTGTGATAAGCAATTAATAAACAAATTATGATATCTAACCTGTACATGTCTTCTTGTTGCATTGTCTAGGGGGACTTACTACAAGTGCTTTCTCCACACGTCCAACATTTTCTAATTTATATAGATTTAAATATACATATGTAAAAAAGAGAATGCATATATAATAAACATTAATATTCTAAATAGAAAATATCATATTTGTATAGTTGTCATAAACATACCTTTTCAAAACAAGCGGTTGGCTTGCCTTTTCTATTTGAGTTATGCCCTCTATCTTTTCAATTGTTCCTTTTCCTTTTTCAGAATGTATGCTATGTTATAGAATGGCAGCATATATTTAGTTCAATTTGAAAGAGCATATAGAACTAAAAAATGAACAAGAACATTAAAACCATAGAACCATACATATGTAAAAATAGAATGCATATATAGTAAACATTAATATTCTAAATACAAATTAGCATATTTGTATAGTTGTCATAGACATACCTTTGCAAAACAAGCGGTTGGCTTGCCCTTTCTAATTGGGTTATGCATTCTATTTCTTCAGTTGTTTCTTTTCCTCTTTCAAGATTTATGCTATGTTATAGAATAGTAAGATATATTCAGTGAAAATTAAAAGAACATATAAAAGTAAAAAGTGAACAAGAACATAAGATCCATAGGAAAGGAAAGGCAAGAAGAATATACTCTGTTTGTTTATGTTCCATGTTGTTGTTCTTTTTTCTTCGTCGTTTTGTTCAATTGAAAAAGGTTTTACTGGTACAATCTGCATTCATAAATAGATGAGGTCATATCTAGAAATTTATGATAGGATGCTTGTGTTGCTTAATTGAAAAGGGTTTCATTGGCATAATTTGCATTCATGAATATATGAGGTCATATATATAAATGTACGATAGAATGCATAGTATGTATAGTGTTATTATTTGTTTTAGTACAAAAATAATATTTTAATATGCTTTAGTAAAATAGAAATGGTAAAAACAATGAGGTATTGCAAAAACGTCAAAATTTGCAATTTTGTAAACTGTTTCATGTGTATATCATAGCTCAAGGACAAGAGATATTGTATGATGATCAGAACAATATGTATCCAATATGAAAATTTTATATTTTATATTAGCTAGATTTTCCCAATCATGGTCAATGAATGATTTATGCATGGTATTAGTTTTGTCAATAAGGAAATGAAGATTGTAGTTCTCCATGTAGGTTTCTAGCTACTTTGTTTTTTGATTGCAATGTAGCATATCAATATTGAAGTCCCCTAATATAACTATGATATTGCTTATATCTAACTGGCATAAAGCTTTTGCAATGACATTCAAAATATTGTCTACATTTGCATGTGGCGATGCATATATATTGAGCACTGCAATTTGTAATTTGTGAACTTTTATTTTTGCGAGCAATGCTTCTACAAGTTGCTCTTGAAAGTGGGTATGTTCAAGGATAATGATATTTTTCTTTATCAATATCATTACTCCATACTTAATGCAACTTGAGATGCAATTGAAATTTTTGAAATATTCATTTTGCATACACAATGACATATATGTTTCTTGTAAGCATAAGATATCAGATTGCATTGTGTCATAATCATTGCATACGTCAGTAAGATGTGCATGAATATTACGGGTGTTCAATGAAAGAATAAAGATGGATCGCAATGATTGTATTGATGAAGAGTCATATTCTAATTTCCATTTTGCAGTGGTTTGCAAACGTTGCATTTCACAATTTACTTTTTGCTTAGCCTTAAAATTATTGTCTTTAAGAGGATTAAGCAAATACAATGATTCTATGTTTTTGACACGTGATAGTGCTGTGTATACTAGGCCATGCACTTGTACTCCAGTAGGGTCGAATGCAAGCCTATCCAAGGTTAAGCCTTGTGATCTATGTATTGTGCATGCACATGCAAGTTGAATTGGAAATTGTTTCCATATTTTCAACTGGGCCCTCTTTGATGTGACAGGCATTGCTTTTGATATTTGCAGTATTGGTGTCCAATTATGTGCTATGTCTGAAGTATACAAATGAGCCAGTTTTCTAGATTGTCGATGACCAATATTAGGGTCGTGGAACTTAATCCATAGAACAACGACCTTATCTGTATGGGTATATGATTTAACTATTCCATCTGCACCATTTACTAGCCCATCTGGTGCATCATAATTGCAAGCATACACTTCAACTAACATTTTCAACTTTATCAGAAGATGCGAAGGCAAAATAGCTGTATGTTGATGTGTTGGGAAATTTCTGTTATTCTCCTCATTTTCATCAATTGCATTAATTAAAATTTCTTTGCCAGGCATGAGCATTAACATTTTCTTGTTATGCATTGCAACATCTTTGTTTTTGTAAAATAAATAGGGAAATGTCAGATCATTTGGTACAGGGCGCATGCAACTTGCATTCATATATGTTATATCATCAGATGTTTGACAATTTGTTCGCATTCTATTTAAAACTGATATGAATATCTCATTTGTTTGTCGCATAATCATATGCAATTAGAAGCACTTGACATTATCCTTCCAGAAATCATGTTTTATTGTTTGATTGTTGATTCTTGGTTGTTCAAAAATAAGAGAGTCTTGAATAGGTTGTTCTTGATAGAAATCACCACAAAATATGATATCAATTTTGCCAAAGTATTTCGTTTGGACATGTTTTATGTTTCTGAATATATTTTCAATAGAATATAAGAACCAACTACCAATCATCGATACCTCCTCTATGAAAGCTAGCTGCAATTCTTGATATAGCTTTGATAAGTTGTCCAATACTTCTTTGCTGAGTGGGAACAAATGAGACTTGTTAAAAGGCATTAGCAATGTAGAATGGATTGTTGTTCCACCTGCATTATATGCAGCCTTTCCTGTGTATGCTAATATTAGACCTTTTGGTTTCATAGGATCAGTTGTGTTTTGTGAATCATAATTTCGTATAAGCATTTGGAAAATGTCTTTTGCTGTGAGTGTTTTACCTACGCCTACTCCACCTATAATAAAAAGGTAAGTTGGTTCCTTGGGGTTTTTTTTTTTGTAACATCTTTTACAATTTCTTGTTGCTCTTTGTTCAACATTCTTCTAAGTTTGTAATACTCATTGTTCTCCATTAAAAATGGATGGGCAATAATTTGAAATCCAAGATTGATTTTTTTCTTCATTTCAAACTGTTTTGGAAATTGCAAGTCCGATTGCAAATCATATTCTTCATAATGGAAACTGTTCTCTTGGTTTCACATATTCATTTGGTTAGTATTCCAAGAACTAATTTGCTCATTTGTTGCAGTCTCTAAATCACCCCATGTTGGATTGATGTTATATGTAAATTTGGCTTCATTGGCTTGAATTGTTCTTTCATGCAATGTATATGCAGAGAGCCACGTAGGCAATTCTTGTTTCAATGTATTCTCAGAATTTTCAAATGGCATATATAATAATAATTTCTCTCGAAAGAAGTTTTCAATATCATTGTGCTTGTTATATTTGACAAATCGTATAACATCTGGATTTTTCCTTTTAGATATGGGTGTGCAATCTTTCCTGTAATTTGATACAAATTCTGCAAGGCAGATTTTGCTAATGGAACTTAGGCGTCCAATGTAGTAGTCAATAATGGAATGGCACATAACATATTCTAAATCATCAGGTTCTTGTTTCAAAAGAATAGGCGGTTTAAGCATAAATGTGTGTTCGTCAACTGGAGATGTGTTTATGAATATACATTCCCTTGAACTACAACTCAATGGCAATGAAAGTGCTATATGCACTGCTTGTTGAGCTGACATTTTTTGCAGATTGAGTAATGTATTTCTGAGTTTATGAATCATTTGCATAGCATCAATTTCATTTTTCTGATGCTCTTTACGTATTCTTCTAAATGCATTTGTCATAGACTTGTCAATTTTGGTCATATATGAACTACAATATGATGCTGCTGCATATGCATTTAGCACAAATTGTGCATCTGTATTTGCATTCCATAAAGTAGGCATAGCCTTTGCAAAACTGTTATTCCAAATGTGAGGAGGTTTTCGTTTCAGGAAAATTGTTGGTTGCTTTACTGTATGTTGTAATAGTTCTATGTACTCACTTTCTGTTAGTCCTATTTCCAGGAGGAAATTGTCATGGGTTATTGAATCATTGTAGTTTGTTTGCTCCAAGAATGCCAAAAGTGATATTGATTTCTCGACGATTTTTTTATTTTGTGCATTGGTTGGCTCGATGATAATTGTTGATTTCATTGGTGGCATGGGGAAGTTGTATCTGCAGTTTGAATTTTTTCGCTTCTTACAACTTCTTGTATGGTGATGTTTATGCAATTTAGCAACATCTGGCTCCAAATGATTTGTATTGCAAGTTATGTTATTGTAAAGAAACTTTTCAATTTCTGAATTGCTTTGTTTTCCATATATTGGAGCATTCTCTATCCATAACAGTCCATGTTCATGCTCAGTTCCTCTATTTTGAAATTATGTTACGAAATAGTAATCAGATATTTTTCCAAAGAATGTAGTATCTTGACATATCATTCGCTTTACAGCGTTATTTCTATGTCTATAGTATTGGCTACATGTGACTGGATATTTTCTTATAAGGTAGTCAATGTCATCATCTTCTAATATATCAATAGCATTTTTACTTGTTTTATTTCTAAACAATGTGACTAGTGTATCTACTAATGGTTTCCATCGATGTTCTGCACTTGTAAATGTCACAAAGAAAGTTGGAGGTCCCAATTGTCGTATCATTGCAAATATGTTTTTCTTAATTTGTTCCAAATGATCAGAAGATATGCGAATGTTCTTGAAATCTATGTATCCAATATCAGATTTCCATAACTTTTCTGAGTTTTCTCGATACTTGACATCTTTTGCTAATATTTTCCTGCCTTTTAGTTGTCCTTTTCTTATTCGTACCCATATGCAAGAAAGCACTTTATCAATTATTATTCGCATTGTCTTGAAAAACAAATTTTTTGTATGATATGAGAAGTCACCACTTGCTTGTAATAATTCCCATTGTACAATTTTTTGGTAGCTAAACCTATTTGTGATGTCATGATCACGTGCATCGCCATAAAATAATGTTGGAAAGTTCATTTCTTCTACATATTTGTCCTTGAAAATCCCCAGTGGTAGTTGTCCTTCAGCAGGTGCTAGTTCAATAATCTTGTCTTGCAAATCGGAGATGCGTTGTGACTCTATTAATCCATGCACCAATGTTTCAGTAGGTGCTTCGTTATTTGCATAACTGTCTGTATCACTCTCATTGTCGTTGTTTGAATTTTGTACAATGTATTCATTATTCTCTTGTAAAACATGGGCCCAATTCTCATTTATACAAATGTTCTCAGCTTTATACAGACTTCTAGAACATAGTTCGTTCAATGCTTTCATGACAATAATTGGATGTACTTTACCTGTTTGGTATGCATTTTTGTATTGCAATCGTCTTTTTAATGCAAATGCAATTGTCATTTTATCACTTAGATATTGTGGCAATGCTTTTTGCACAATGTCCATATGAATTGGTACATTGATACTTGATCCTGTTAAGCCAATATGTGATCGCCTATATCCCCATTGTTTGATTTGTGCAAATGAAATTCTCAATGACACAAGCCTTTCTTCTATATCTGAAAGTGCATTTACAGTTGGCAATGGAATGTTACGTCTTATTTGTTCAGGTGTTGCAAATTGTGGAAGCTTTCCATTCTTGAGTGCTTTTTTGCAAGCAACACATATGTTTTCATTGATGAAGGTCCTATTGTTCAATGTCAAATTCATATGCTTTTCTTGCAACTCTGTAGTGAATAATCTGATATTTTTTGCAAAATGCAATCTAGTACAAACTGCACATGTATTCCTAGGCGTGTCTTCGACTTGTTCCATATAAATCTGCACTGCATCTTTATTTCTTGTGATTCTTGCCTTCTTATTAGAAGATGCTTTTTTGCATATGTCATTGCATTTGCTTCTTGTATGTATGAATTGCTTCATTTGGTGATAAGTACACTTATGACATCTGGGCAATTTTTGTAAGCAAGATGGTATTCCAAATTCAATCTTGTTATTGAGATGTATGCGAGGACTAGATTGTTGATTTTGGAGTACATGCTTATGAAAATAGATGTTATCATTGTTATCTACATCATTGCATTTGCTTTTTGTACGTATGAATTGCTTCAGTTTATGATAATTGAGCCTACGACACTTAGTTGGTCACATTTGTTCTAAATGAGATGCTAGCTCAAATTGAATAGTATTTTTAAAATGTACTTGAGATATACATTGTTGTTTTTCTAGTAAAAAGCAATCAATGTTGTCAGGCACAATGCATTGTAATTTGAATTTGTCATTGTCAACATCTATTATTTCTTCCATCATTTCCAATTGCTTACCAAAGTTGCTAATGCAAGAACTAGGTTGTTGATTTTCTAGTAGATGATTATCACAAAAGATGTTATCATTGTTATGTACTTTGGTGCATTTGCGTTTTGTACATATGAATTGCTCTAGTTTGTGATAATTGAGCCTGCGATGCTTAGTTGGTTGCATTTGTTCTAAATGGGATGCTATCTCAAATGCAATATCATTGTTAAAATGTACTTGAGATATACATTGTTGTTTTCCTAGTATATGCTTATGATGCAATTGATTACAATCCTCTTTTGCTTTCATGTACAGTTGTTGAGAATTATGAACATATTTTTGTATCATTGCATGGTAGTGAATATGTGATGTATCTGTCCTGAATGACATGATGTTAACAATATGATTGCATGTCGAATAAGAATAACTGTAACTGACAAAGTTATTAGCAACAGAGGACCATACCTGGATATTGACTTTGAACATCACAGATATCCATTGGAAACAGAATGGTCCGCCTTCTACCTGTCCTTGCTCATATGGCATTGCCATATTTATGAGATATTGTTGCCAGTTGTTATTCATTGCATAGTGTATCACATCAGGGACTAGGTATTGTTCTAATCAATGTAATTCGTCTCGATTCTTATGCATAAGTGCATTACAAAAAGATTGGACAATGTAAAGTCGCAAACACAGTGCATCGAATTCTGTTGCCACTAAATAGCAAATTGCATTAAAGAGACTGTCACCACAATTAGATGGCATTTGCTTTGCGATCGTTAATTCATTTAAAAGCATATTATCTGCAATATGCATCCAATGGCTTCCAATATCTTTGCAAATAGATGACAGGTAAATATTAGACTGGTTGTAAATGTGTATTGGAAACTTTTGGTAAAGCAACGGTTCATAATGACCACTAACAGGATTTGCATCATGAAAGAGAATGCAATATGGAATTGTATTTTCATGTTGATTAAAAAGCAAATATCTTGTTTTTCTTGTCAATGACCAAACTGCAACTGATATATCTAGCCATTTAGCTAACCAACGTGTGCAAAAGGTATCACCCCATAAACCTCAGTCAGACTCCTTTATATTTGTAGATGCAGAACAACGCATTCTATGAAGATTTATACCAATATCATTAATTCCATGTAACTCGTATAGGAAGTCAGGTGCTAGTTCATACTCATATGACTCTATTGCTTCAACATCACTATTGTTTAAGCAAAAAAGGAAATGTTCTATTAACCCATTTCGTAGTTCAGTTGAAGTATAACGAAAATGTAGAAGCATTTCAAATGAGTCAAATAAACAATCTCCTACAATATATGAAAATGCATTTAATCTAAAAAGACCATTTCTTTTTAAGACAGTATCAATGCTGTCAGGCAAAATGCATTGTAATTTGAATTTGTAACTGTCAACATCTATTATTTCTTCCATGATTTGCAATTGCTTACCAGACTTGCCTTCTGCAATTGTCTTCTGCAGCTTTGCAAAAAATATTGATCAAATTAGCAAAAAGTGAAGATGATTGTTTTAGACAAAATATATATATTAAAACAATAGGCTCTTGCATTATGTTGCCAAACAAATATCAAATTTCTAGCAACAAGTCTTATTTATAAATAAATAAGGAATTGGAAATGGAGAAATTGCTTTGGAGAACAATATAACTTGAAAAAAGGAGGCAATGGAAAGACATAATAAAAAAAGGCAGCAGAGAGGGATGCCATTATTGCCAAAACTAAATTGACGAGCCAATACCCATATTTTAGGCCTCTCACAGAGATACTCTGCTCATGCACACCAGATGAAATTCTTCGGATTAGAGAAGCATATCACCGCCTGTACAAAGTTTGTTTAGGAGAGGACATTGCTCAAGAAACAGTTGGGCCTCACCGAAAGGTATGGAACCCGTCATTAATTTCAATGATATATATATATCATAATGTTGGAAAACTCTCATATTTTTCCTTCTGGCATACCCAGGTCATAACATTTAAAGAATAAAACATATGTCAGCATTCATATATAGCCCATCCATTATCAGATCATACAATGATAAGTCATTTCAGGTCTCATGATCCTAATCCAACATTGTATCCAAAGGTGCACAAGATATTTCAGATCATTTCATAACCATATGAAAAAACCTTTCACTTGCACACTTAGCCCTCTAATATACTCCTCTTTATACACTTAGAGCCTTTTTCAATACCTCGGATCAAAACAACATTTAAAACCTATGGTATTCTTAGATAGGATCAAGTAATCGTGATTCCACTCAATATTGTGGACTAATACCATGGTATGGACCCTTGGTATTCTTTATCCTTAATTTTCCATCCCATACTTGCTTTTCCCCTTGGGAAATTGCGTACATACGTATATGCTCATTTTGTTTTGTGAACCTGCTTGTATACGCTACTTCGATTAGGTGAACCAGCATATACAATGTCACACAACTTCAAACATTATTTTTCTTCAATTTCTTGATTTTGATCTGTGATCCTTTATCAACCGCTATTCAATACTTTAACCAAAGTTTTACGCAAAAAGTGAATTTTTAAAATCATTTAAATATTTTTCGATGGTTTTCATTGGCTATTCATCTTTGGGGTCTTATTGCTGACGTCAAATTTTCTTTTAAGCGAAATTGGGCTTTTAACCAAATTTTTTGGAGTATTATTTTAATTTGGGTGGACTGAGCTATTTACCCAATGTTTTTTAAACTGGTTCCAGTGGAGCATGCTGAGCCACCTACAGGATCATGGTTTGTGACAGTTGGTGTTCATTCACTAGGGACCAGGCGGGTATTGTCTTCATTGGACACGTAGCATCTGTTTCGGAGATGGTTCTCAGATCATGAACACCTGGTCTTCACATGAACTTGCAGGTTCCATTCGTATGATTCGTATTGTGTCATAACTCCACAGACATCTTCAACTCTCTATCTCCTCCAATCGTATATAGCAGCATTTTCCTTCTGGGTCAGGACTTTCGCATGAGTTTTTTTACGATTCTCTTTCCATAAAGACCTTGGTGCACCAGTTGAGGATTTTCTTTTCTGGGTTGATATTTGGCTCTAAGAAGCAGGTTTCATTTACAGTTCTGCGAACTTGTAAATGAATATCTTAGCCGAGGCGATATTGTTTCGAGGAAAGTTGGTTTGATATTTTTAGTGTAGAAGTCCTGTAGGGTATACTGATCTCTACCAGTCTATCATCTTTTCCCTGTTCATTTTGATCCTCGACACCTGCATTCGGTAATCAGTGTTATATCTAAAGCACTTTCGCAGGGATAAGGAACTGAATTTCTATTCAGAGGCTTAAACGTAACGAGTCAATTACCTTGCTTGTAATGTGAAATGCAGTTTTCATCATTGCCACATAGGAGTAAAACAATATGGTCAGCTAATTCTCTGCAAAAATCCTTCGGGTTGTCGATTACCGGTGAGCGAGCTTCCTCTTTTTGTTATTATTGAATTGCTTTGCAGACTTGTGGAATCTGTTTCCCTCTATGGCTGCTTTGATGACTTCTTGTCTGCATGGAAGAGAATATGCGCCTCTGAATAGATTTCTGTTCTCTAGCAGAAATCCACTTGGATTCTTAGGTCATCCAAGTTGTTTAGGTCGGCAACCGGGGGAGTTGATTCAGGTGGGTTCCTTTCTATTGCAGTGTAGTCCTATTGACCCTTTGAAGAAGAAACCGACCATTAGTGATTCCCTAACCATATTAATTTAAGTTCACTTTAAGTACGACTGAACTGAATTGTGTGAAATCTTTTCACTATATTTGCTATAATATTATGTGGAATAATATTTTAGAAATCCAAATTATAAGAGTGAATTCAGTGGTTAGACTAGGTTTATCTCCAGAGCATTTCCAAATTATTTTGAAATATGCAATTATCTTTCCAATACATAATAATGCAACTTCTTTACAACGAGGGAATATCGGACTACCACCTCTGTAATATTGGTTACTTCACTCGATTCCGAGAGCACATACAACTATGTCAATGCAAAATTTCCATGAATATCTTACGTGCAATATGGCTGGGCTAATTTTAGGAATTTAGACAGATTTATTAAGGGTATTAAGGATTTGTTGTCATATAAAGTGTTAGGTACCGGGACAAATTCAGAGTAAAGACTGTTACTCAAAGTAAAAGTGGTTACTCTAATTCCTAGACACTTTGTGCAGCAACAAGGCTCTTAATGAAACGTGCAACGTGCAATATGGCTGGGCTAATTTTAGGAATTTAGACAGATTTATTAAGGGTATTAAGGATTTGTTGTCATATAAAGTGTTAGGTACCGGGACAAATTCAGAGTAAAGACTGTTACTCAAAGTAAAAGTGGTTACTCTAATTCCTAGACACTTTGTGCAGCAACAAGGCTCTTAATGAAACGTGCAACGTGCAATATGGCTGGGCTAATTTTAGGAATTTAGACAGATTTATTAAGGG
>APFE030194958.1:90138-100592 GCA_000404065.3 Pinus taeda | reverse complement strand
AAGATATGCACATATACATAAGTTGTGCCTATATAGAGGTTGAAGTTCTGCACAATTTCTGTATATGCACATATCTTCTGTATATGCGCAACTTCTCTATATATTTTCCATATATGTGAAACTTCTGTATATGCGTATAACTTCCATATATGTGCATAGCATCCATATATGTGCAACTTCTGTATATGCACATATACAAAAGTTGTGCATACATAAAAATAGTCTGCAACCATATATAGAAGTTGTGCATACATAAAAACAGTCTGCAACTTCCATAATACGCATATATGATAACCTCCATATATACACAACTTTCGTATATGTACACATCTTCTATATATGAACAGCTTCTCTATATGCACACATATTCCATATATGTGTAACTTTTGTATATATCCATCTTTTGTATATGCGCATATATTTCGTATATGAGTAACTTCGTTATATGTGCACATTATCCAAGCCATCTTTCACTACAAGGTCCCCTCTAGCTCTCTAGTATGGACACAGGTCAAAGAAAACATTTAGGAAACCATCCAATCAGAAAAATGGAATCTTGAATATTGGAAGGTTGATCCAATAAAAGCTCACATCCTCTCCTCCCTCAACCTTACCCAAGATTTGATATTCCCAACGAACACTGTTAGGTCCCTATAATACTAGTGTATTCCCTTATTATTATTGTCATTGTAGCCCCTTATTGTTATTTGTGTGTCCATGTTGTCTCCATATTGTTATTATTGTACCCCATAAAAGCCCACTACTGTTATTGTTGTGCCCTTACATTATTATTGTTATGTCAATTTTGACTATATTATGGCCCCTTATACTCCTATATATAGAAAGGAGGTATTTTCATTTGAATCATCCAAGAACTGTTCATTTGTGTAATGTAAAGGAGGTTTCCTCCTCGAAGAGCCTGATTTTGAATTCGTTGATCTATCTTTTCTTCTACTTTGTGAGCTAGTTATAACTATTGGTATGAGAGCTTTGGATTCTAGGGTTTTTCTACTTCAAACATGTCATCTTGGAATGTTCGCTAAAACATTTTTTCTATGATATTTCATAAGCTAAAATTAAAACCCATTTGAGCGAAAATATTGGTGAACCTCAGGTACAAATTTCAGATCTTTCCTCACTATATTTTTGGAGATATGATCTAAGGAAGTCACAGAAACTTGAAGCAGTCACAGAAACAAGAACTCGATAACTACGACTATATGGGAAACTCTTAAAAACAAGTTACTAAGCCAATGATTGGCTTAGTTCATGAACAGATCAACATACATGTCCATGCATCATCATGGTTTCTCCGGTAGCGGTCACGGATCGACTCCGACATGGTTTCTCGGTAGTGTTCACGGCTCGACTCCAGTAGCTCCATCATTGCAACTTTATTTATTTGACTGCACTACTTGGACTTCAACCCTTCATTCAATACATCCATGTACATTCATTCAATGCTTGAGTCCCCATCCAACATTTCAAATTAGTAAGTGCTGCCCAAAATTTTGAATTCAAATTGGGTAGTCCCACTCTATTTCCATTTTCTCCAGCGAGAAGATGTTGCTCGTATCCCTAAAGAGAAATGTGTCAACTACAATTGAAACATTGGAGTTGGCACTCAAGCTCATGCCTAAGCTATAGTGGAAATTCAAGTGTACCCATGGCTTCGGATTTATAGCGCGCGGTCTCGAAAGGAAGTGAAATGCATTATAGAGCAGTGAGGAACCACCCGTGGGGAAAGTACGTGGAAGAGATAAGGGATTCAATAAGGCATGGAGTCTGTGTATGGTTGAGAATGTTTGAAACTGGAGAGGAGGTGGCCATGGCTTACGATCAGGCTTCCTTTGCCATGAGAGGCTCCAACGCCATTCTCAACTTCCCCCTTGAAATTGTTTGCAGGTCCTTCAAGCGACATTAGGCCCACGCTTGTGTAGCTAATCCACTTACTTCCAACCCCAACTTTTCCACCGGCTCCTCCGAAATCTCCTCAACCACATCCAATGGCCAGCTTTCTAACTGCCATAGCCGAATCTAGCAACTTGACAAATATCATTCCAGTACTCGCACCTCGGTGCTTGAAAGATATGCCATGAAGAGGCTCGATTCACAAAGAGAAAGAAGGGGGTTGCCGCCAACTTATACCCATGTTGCTGCTGAGACTGATAAAAACCAAAACATCAACAAATGTAGCAAATTATTACCTATAGTGAAGCCGTAGTCTCAAGAAATGTCGTCTATATTGGAGTTGGAGGCTCTAGATGTTGATTACTTGGAGGAGCTTCTACTAGTCACACAAGAAGAAAAAAGAATGAACTGCAATGACATTAGAATAACATAAAGGTTCAATGTCAAGGAAAGTTCATATTAGACTTGCCTTTCTTTAGGTTATATCATAATTTCTTTGGAGTTAAATTGTTTTTATTTCAGTGGAAGTGTAAAATTTTCTAGTTTTTCAAAGAATTAAATTTTAAATTTAATATTTTATGTCACACTCTATGCAATTTATATGAGTCAATGTATTTGTGGATAGTAGTCGATTGTCTCAGTATTGGTGTAACAGGTTTCCATAAGAAAAGAATACATGCAAGTAATTTTTTTGGCATAATTCCTTTGAACATAGTCTTGTTGTTTGGCCTAATTTTGACCCAAAAGTCATTTTTTTTAGAATATGGCTATATATAAAGAGATAAGATTCAATAATATTAGATATAAAATAATGTAAATAAAGTATAATTAGATTTAGTAATATGATATATAAAATAATGTAAATAAAGTATGATTTAATAATATTATATGTAACTTAAACCTTAGTGGTAGTTTAATTGGTGATGGTCTTGTAAAACAATATTATGTGTGAGGAGGTGTTTAGTGTTCAAATCCCTTAATTATGAGTGCATGATGCAACAAGAGCATAGCTATACAAAATCCTATGTCAAAGTGAATACAAGACTAACCCCGATAATTGCTAATATATATCTCATAATATTAATATAAATATATATTTTTTAAATTAATAAAAATCTATATTGTAAGTAAGTTAAAGCTCCATCTACAATATAAAATAGTTTGAAAAATTACATTTAAATATATTATAAGTGTTATAATTCTCATCTCACTATATGAAATATAAAAAGTAATGATTAACTATATTATATTATAATAGTTAACTAATAGTATTAATTATATATTAAATATAGTACTAATAATAAGTAATAATATAATTAAATATAATAATAATATATGTAATATTAATAGCGAAATGAAGATCAATATGATAAAAAGGAAAAAATACAAAGTAATAAAAGTATGATTGAAAAAAAATATTTAAAAAAGAAATAAAGTAAAAAAAAAATATTTAATAAAAAGTTATATTTATTTTATTAATGTTTTTTGTAATTTTTTTTTAAACATAATGTAAATGTGTGTACATATTAGTTTTTTTTAAATTGCATAATATACACAATTAATATATATGAGATAGTATGAATAAATTCAATTATTAGAATGATGCTCATATCTAATTTACAATGATTATATTTACATGAATTTGCTTTTCATAATATTTAAATTTCCTTTTACTTTAATTATGAGTAAATAATTATGTTTTGATAAAGTGTACTTAGTTATATTAAGTTTAACTACTTATTATATTTATTTCCAAATTGAGGGAGTAAACTACCATGTATCACTAGTTTAAAAGTATGATATAATAGTTTCACCTAATTACCATTTTTTCCTTAAATTATCATTTTGAATTACAATCACATATGATAAAATTACTTAAAATATTCATATTCACATCATTTGAATTCATAGAGTTACCTTTAAGTACACATTCTCAAATTAAATATAATACATGAACATATATAAAATAGAAAAAATACATAAACATATATATTGCGAAGAAATTTAAGCATGACTATATAAAGTGGCTCAGTAAAATACTATTAAACACTAAAAACTATATTACCTTGTATTTGATACAATGAATGACTAAAATCACACATTATATTTCACACATAGCTATGTATTCATCAACACGCACGCACATACACATTGCATTCAACTATTTCTCTATAATATAGAGTTTCTCAGATCGAACTTATTCCTAATTCAGGAGGAGAGGTTGAGATAATATCTCATCCATCTCCAACAATTCACAAACCAAATTTTCAATAGAATGTAAACATTAACTCTAACTCCCCCCTTAATGCTTATATTACAAAATTTTTATTGAAACCATCCATAGACACCAAAACACACAATCATTCATTAAATGCATTAAATAGTTTTCATATCAACATGACCTCCATCAAGTTGTCTCATAACCCTCATAACTTTGTAGTCGACAAGTTGGATTCCCGAGTTCCACTATCACACTCCTAAACCCTAGTTCTCCTGAATTCAATTATTGAGCAACATTCACAAGTTGTAGCATAACCTCACTAGAAGACCACTAACATGTCTTGAACAACTAATGGGAGATCCTTCCCTAGATCCACAACTTCCAAACTAATTGGACAACCATCCATGTTGAAACTTTTCACTGAACTATAGTTGTTGTAAAAGAGTTTGAGAGGTTCAATTTCTTCATTGAACTCATCATCATTGAAATTCAATGAATATTCATTTGTTTCTATGTTCACTAATTATTTTAGCTTCTCTTTTAATAGATAACATATATGATTTTTACAATTCCATGTCGTATGTATTATGCAACCAACTCACAAAAGGATAGAAAATATAGATCAATGACTTCAAAAGAAACCTCTTCGAGGAAGCAACCTCCTTTACATTACACAAATGAACAATTCTTGGATGATTCAAATGAGAAAACCTCCTTTCTATATATAGGAGTATAACGGGTCAAAATATAATCAGAGCTGACATAACAATAATAATGTAAGGGCACAACAATAACAATAGTGGGCTTCTATGGGGCACAATAATAATAATATGAGGACAACATGGGCACTACAATAACAATAAGGGTTACAATGACAATAATAATGGGGAATACACTAGTATTATAGGTACCTAACATGTCCCTCTCCTTCAAAAAAGTGTTTTCCTCAACACTTGAGTAGTTCTGGATGCTTCTATATAAAATTTGCATCCTCCCATGTGGAATGTTCAGCAGGTAAGTTCTTCCACTTGATGAGATACTCTGAAATTGATTGATTTCATAGCTGCCGAGTTCTTGTTTCTGTGATTTCTTTAGGTTCCAATATGATTTTTCCTTCCTCACCAAGTTTTGGCAATATTGTTTGAACTAGGAGCTTGTCACCTATAACCTTCTTTAAGAATGGAACATGGAAAACTGGGTGCACTCGGGAAGATGCAGGAAGCTCAAATTTGTATGCCATAGTACCAATCTTTTGCAACACCTTGTACGGACCATAATACTTTGGTGATAATTTATTATCCTTTTTAGCTCGCTTGAGGGACATTTGTTTAATGTATGGTTATAGTCATAGAAATACCTAGTCACCTACATCAAAACTTCTTTCATTGTGATGTTGATATGCTTGTTGTTTTATTCTATTATGCACCAAAGTGAGGTTATCCTTTAAGAGTTGAAGAACTTGTTGTTGATGCTCAATGTGATCTTCCACTGCTTGAACCTTAGAATTTTATCTTAAATATTATGTGATGGCTGGTGGATGATATCCATAAAGTGCCATAAATGGGGTCATTTTTTCTGTAGTATGGAAGGAAGTGTTATACCACCATTCAACTAGAGGCAACCACTTGACCCATTGTGTATGTCTATTAGTTACAAAGCAACGAAGATATCCTTCCAATTTTTTTTCACTACCTTAGTTTTCCCATCAGATTGAGGATGATAAGATGAGCCATGAGCTAATTGAATACCCAAACAAGAAAATAATCTTGTCCAAACATTTCCAGCGAAAATGGGATCTTTGTCACTTACAATAATCTTTGGGTCTCTGTGTAGCTTTTGTATTGTTTCCATAAATTCAATATTGACTGTACTGGATTTAAATGCATGAGATAATGCACAAAAGTGTGCATACTTAGTATGTCTATCAACTACCACCATGTTGACACTCTTTCCTTCAGACTTGGGTAGACATGTGATAAAATCCATTGAAACCTCCTCCCAACATTGACTTGGAATGGATAAAGGTTTCAACATACCCAGGGTCTTAATTGTTTCAACTTTATTTTGTTGGAAAACCAAACATTCCACCACAAAATTTTGAATAGAAGATTTAAGGCCATCCCAAAAAAATTCCTCATAGGACAAAGAATATAATTTTGCACTCATAGGAGGAAGCAATCTGGATGAAAAGTAGAGCCATTTGGTTACAATCGGGAGATAAGAACTCAATATTTTTCCACTATTAATACAATACTAGGAAAAAACATAATTCCATTATAAATATAATGACATTGGATGGTATGGTCCATGAGACACAAATTTCGATTGAGTCGTCGATGATGACACACTTTAGTGAACAATTTTCAGCTCAAGATCATGATTACTCGGCTCAGATGGAGTTTGTGAACTTAGTTACTGAGATGTTTAATGAGGAAGATAACATGATCTTGGAAAAACTGATCACAGAGGAGGAGCTTTTCAGAAGCACTTTGCCTTTGTGCAGAAGAAAAATTTTCAGGAGTGGACGGTTGGGGGATCGAAATTTTTGTCACTTCAAAGAATTAATGATACAACATTTGTTGGAAGCCACATAAGAAACCAAAGCGTTGTGTTATATCTCGGGGGTGGTCAATGCCACTTTTATTCTCTTGATCCAGAAAAAGGCAGTGCTCGAATGCTTCACATATTTCAAGCCAATCTCGCTATGCAATTTGATTTACAAGTTGGTTTCTAAGTTGATAGCTGGAAGAATTAAACCCTTGCTCTCGCAGTTTATCTCTATGGAACAATTTGGGTTTTTGGAGAATAGAAAAATCTAGGAAGCAGTAGGCATTGCGCAAGAAGTGACACATTCGATAAAGTCCAGGAGGAGGAAGGCTTGTTTAGTGAAGGTTGATCTGTCAAAGGCGTATGAATATATCGACTGGGATTTCTTAAAAATGATTATAATCAAAACAAGTATGTTAAAGATACATATTATTTGGACCATGGCATGTCTTCAATCTACCAATTTTGTAGTTATTATTGATGGCTTGCCAACTCATTTTTTTCAAGCGCGCAAAGGTCTTAGACAAGAGTGTGCCCTATCACCTTTACTTTTTTTTTTTCCTTTTATAGACTGTCTAAACTTGAGAATGCAGGCTGCAAAAGAATAAATGGAAATTATTGGGATTCAACTCTCCAAACATATTTGCCCATATGTTATTTGTTAATGACTTACTTTTTGGTGGTGTGGATTCAATTCAAGAATGGGGTATAATACATAAGATTCTCAAGCTTTAGCTCGACATATGGTTGATTTATGAATGGATTAAATTCATTTATGTTACACACATAGATTGATTTAGAAGTGCCACAATAGATCATAACATTATATGGGTTAAAGGCTCAACATATCAAAGAAGGATACAAATATCTTAGATACTTTATTAAACAAATAGGATACTTTATCAAGGATTGGGAATGGATGATAGACCGATTTAAGAAGAATCTAGAAGGTTGGCAAGGAAAATGGTTTTCCATGGGAGGTAGAATGATAACGCTGAAGGAGGTTCTCTAGAACATAGTAGTCTATTGGATGTATTTGCACATTTTTCCCAAGAAGATCATTCAGAGAATGGAATCCATCATGGGGTGGTTCTTACGGGCAGGGACACATGCCAAAGATAAATTTCACTTGAGTAAATGGGCAGTGATTGCGAGACCGATAGAGGAAGGAGGGTGGGATATTTTAGACATCTCCAGTTTCAATAAGGCACTTGTCATAAAAAACTTATGGCAAGCAATTTTGGGCAACGACATATGGTCTAGTTATATGAAGGTAAAATATATGCAAGGAAATTGTTTGACATCTTGGGTAACTTCTAAGGCTAGAAAGGCATCAGGAAAATCTAATATATGGTGTGGTATGATGCAAGTACTTCCACATATGCTTAGTTTTACTAGATGGGAGATTGGAGATGGGTCTAAGGTTATGATCTTGTTGGACCCTATGGTCTGTATGATGGAAGGATTCACTTTGTTGACTCGTTTACTGAAGCACATCCATGATAAGAATATTATTTATGAAGCATATACATAACATACAACCTGGGCTTTTGTTTGGCTATAGATGGAGTTCATCATATGAACTAGACATCCTAAAAGGTCTCAAATAGGAATAGGTACAATACACTAAAATTTTAATTGATGTGGGTATAAGTTTAAGGGAACAACAGGATAAACTAATTTGGAATGGAAATACTAACAAAGAAGCTCCAATGGTTAAAGAGATATATGAACACTTATATCGAAAACTGTTGGTACAAAATATAAATAAGTGGATTCAGGTCATCTGGAAGTGGGACATCCTGCTCAAGATGATTTTTTTTTTTTTGGCTGGTGATGAACAAAAAAAATAATAACTTGGAATATCCTATAAAAAAGAGGTATTATTGGACCTAGTATATGTGCTCTCTGTATGAATGATTTGGAAACATTAGAGCACCTATTATATAAGTTCCATTATGCATCATATGTATGGTTCGACACTCTTCTTTCTTTAGGTATTAGGTAGATTCAACGCAATGGTAACTTGTCCAATTTCATTAAGAGATGGTTTCTTACCAAGAAACGACATAAGGTTTTCCCTTTATTTGTTATCTAGACCATTTGGGGTAGCAGGAATGTAAAAATATTTGAACATAATATAGGGAAGCCTCAGTTAGATACATACAAGATAGTATTTGCCTATGTGGAAATGGGGCCGAAACACAGATACAAAGGCTTAAGGTATACAAAGAACAAAGACATATGGGGCAGATGTCCTGTTGGTATTTTTGATGGTGCATCTAAAGAAAGACTTTGTGGTTACGAGGTGATCATTTACATTAATTCTGATAAGTTTTTTCATTTCTGGTGGGAAGGTGGTAAGGGATCAAATAGTAGAGAAAAACTTTTAGCACTTTGGGGACTTCTAATTGCAATGAAATGGCTTAGGATAGAAAATATCTAGATCTTTGGGGATGCAAAGGGAATTATAGAATGGGAGATGCACAATACAAATTTCAATCCACCCATTCTAAAAAATTAGATGAACAAGATTCAGGTGTTGATGACAGTGTTCCCAGAAATACATTTTGAACACATATATAGGGAACATAATTGGATAACATAGATGCTATCAAAGAGATGGATGAAGAAGGCAACGTGGAATTTTTTATTCCCAAGATTTGAATAGGGACAGATGATCAACTCAAGATGCGACTTCCACCCTGGAAGGACAAGCATAAAGAGGACAATTTAACTTTTTGTTTTTTTAAGTGATGATAGTAATCTTTTTTTTTCAGTTAATATTAGTATGTGGAATATGTAATTTTAACGTTACTGGTAACATAAATGATTAAGATCAAAAAGTGACTAAAAAATCCATTACTGAACAATTAATAACTTAGATGAATCAAGTTAGTTTTTTTTGCAAGTAAATGGAGAAGAAAGAGACCTATGACAATGTACTACTTTTTAATTAATACAAAGAGGTAGCGTTCTTTTATGTTGAAATGCAAAAAAAGGTTGATGAGTTTGTCACAATGGGAAAGGCACATAGGTTGTAAGAGGAAGAGATGGAAGCACAACGTTAAACTTAATGTCTCCAATAAACATCTCACTGATTGGCTCAACAAGGTACATGAAGCGGGGCTTGTGGCCTTGGATTCTTTACTCCAGAAGGGAAAATTCCATAAAGCAGTTGGGAGGAGAGTGGATTAACAAGATGGCTATTAGAATCATACGAACCAATCAAAGAAACCTTGACAATTGAAAGGTGTGCAATATGCTGTTGAGTTAAGGATCAACATGATAAAATCATCATCTGCAATGAATATGCTGTTGAGTTGAGGGCTGACATGATAAAATCATCATCTGCAATAAATTCTATGTTGGATTTTATCAAAGGAAGATAGAGAGTCAAATTTTACATTTTAATTCTAATTTCTAAATATTGAGGCTAAAGTGAAATTAACCCTTTAATTTAACCATTCTCTTCAAATTCCCTTTCAACTTAACCTTTCTCTTCAAATTTGATCCTCTATGGTGGTATGTTAAGACATTGATCCTCTATGGTGATATATTAAGACATAGTGTTACAAATGGGACAAAAAAAGCCATATCATTACTTGCATTTTTCTATTTGTGATTGTTTACCTAGTTATATCTTTATATTGGATTGTAATTATTTGCATAATTGTACTTTCCAATTATATTTTAAAATTATTATTTTAAAGTAATAATAAAAATATTTTGTAAAAGAATTATTTTTAATTAAATATAAATTTAATTTTAAATT
>APFE030194958.1:78182-89030 GCA_000404065.3 Pinus taeda | reverse complement strand
GCATTTAAATTTATAGTGATTATATATTTTCATAAAATAAAAGGAATCAATACAAAATGTATTTGAAGTTTAAACTCATCCCATCTAAATTTATAGAAATTATTTTGACTAATAATGTTTATGAATGTGTCCTTTGTTGCAAATGGAAGTTTATTTAAAGTTTAAAACTCATCGCATCTAAATTTATAGTGATTATTTATTTTCATAAAGTAAAATTCATCCATATCAAATGTATTTTAAGTTTAAACTCATCCCATCTAAATTTATAGTGATTATTTTGATTAATGTTTTCCAGTGAAACAAAATATATTTAAACTTTGAAACATTTTAGATATTGAAATATTATCATATCTAATGGTGTTTCAAATGTTTATGAATGTGTACTTTAAGTTGCCAATGGAGTGTTTAGGAAAGTATATATTTCTGTGATAAGCGGTATTCACTTTTCTTATTTGATAAATTTTTAAATATTATTTATTTATTTATGTATCTAATAAATGTATTTTTAGTTTAATTTATGTGGTATTTTATGATGTTAATGCTTTTTTTGTTAGTCAAATTTCAATCATTATATTAATATCAAAGTGCAGAGTACAAAATGCATCTCAATAGGCTTTTTTCTGTCAATCCAACCATACTAGTTGAGATTGGGACCTGGAGGATAACATGAGCTAACTGCTTCATGCATTATTTTTCAGCAACCTAGGACCCATGACATACATACTGTAAACAAAAAGAGAAACATAATAGAAAGAAACATATTAAGGAGGGGGGTTGAGGGGGATTATAGAGGGAACTGCGAAATAGCCAGCATATTCATGCATATGAAAATCAATAGGCTCCACCCTTGCTTCTAGATTACGAAGGTGGTCGTTGGTGCACGTTTATTGGCATCACAGATTATCCAATTTGTCCATGATTTCACTTTGGCCAAATTGAATGTCATTGACGAAAGCTACCATCTCGTTACGATCATCATACCTTTGGTTGTTGAGGTTGTCCATGTTCACCTGAATGCTCCAAATTCTAGCAGCGATAGACTCTAGCATCTATGGAGCAACCACATGCCCTAGGGATCCATCAAATCTCTCCTCTGTCTCATGGCTGCCTGACGAACCCAACAAGGTGTCATTGTCTTGGTTCGACTGATATGCTTGTTGTGGCTTGCAACCACCATGGTGTGGTCTCTCTCAGTGGTGAGGCGTATTGGCGTACCCAAAACACCTGAAAGGGAGAAGGACACAAATACCCTCTTGATCCAACACAACAACAAAAAACAATGTAGCTTCTACCACTTCCCCCAAAGAGAATTGAGAGGCTATTCTGCATTGGTCATCACTATAATCAACTCTCCATACCTAGGCAAAGAGGGACGAGGATTCCTCAGCACATGATCCAAACTTAAATAGGAACACAATAACTTACATATATAATCATAAACACAGATATGCAGCAAGAAAACACTTCATTTCATTAATAGAAAAATACTTAACTATTCTTACAAACACAATGGAAATAAGATAGCTTAGATGATGGTAGCTTATCTCTGAGAAGAAATGTGGTGGCTACATGCCTCTGAAATCTATTACAATGAGGTTCAAGGGCCTATTTATTATTAGAAAACATGAGAAAACCCTAAAAAACCAAAACCCTAACCCTAGGAGATGTAACACCAAGAGTTTGTGGGCCTCGTTGGGGTTAGTTGGGCAGCCAACTTCCCGGGGTCGTAACTTGGTCATATTATCTCTATTTGGTGTGTACAATACCTTGTTTGAAAGGTATCTTTGAGTACTAAAAGTTTTATGATAAGACCTTTCCTATGGGTATGGGCCTGCAGCGAACCCAAAAAAATTCCATTTAGGGATCAAAATTTCTCCACAAATTCAGGACCCAAACAACTTCTAAAAATAGTAAATGCTGAAATGAACAAGGAAATAGATGAAACTGACTGGGGGGTCTAGGTGGAATATGCAGGTGGCCGCCAATATCCACTTGGATCAACATAGGGCTTTGGAAGTTGAATGCGATGTCTTAACACCTCTTCTACACTTGTCTCTACGTATTTCCTCTAGCTATTCGAGCTATTTCCAATCGTAATTCCTCATAGGGGCCCTAAAAAACCAAAGTCTTTCCATAGGTTCCCCACAATATACCCATTGCTAATGAACTAGAAGATGATAATCACGTAGTTCTTAGGCAAGGTCTATCAACCCCTGCCTCTTCTCCTCTCCCTTGCACTGTGTCACATAAACAAACTAGGCCAACGAGAATTCCAATAGGTTCATTCTCCTTAAATGTTCCAGGGTCCCAGGGATCATCTAAGGCTACCAACGGACCCCACACTTCACACGCGTTATTGGCTTCTTTGCCTCTCTTCCAAGGCCTAGAGCTTGGTGAGGCGTGTGGGAGCTCCACAACCCTTACCGCACTTCACAACACTACCATCTCCCACCATGACCAAGCAATGCGTAACTAGTTCCAAGGAAGGGATTTAATCGAGATCATGATGGGTGACAACCTTGCATGCTGGACCTTTCTATCAAATCTATTAAACATGGGGGTGGGGCATGCATGGAGGCCAGACTGGCTCTGCCACCTCCTCCTCCACCCCTTATCCAACAATGAAGGCGCCATCATTTGGGATTTGAAGGTTTGTATCTACAAGATATTGGAGAGTCTGAAGATCTCTTGGATCTAGGTTTGCCTTGCTTCTCAAATCCCTCTAGGAAGAGGTGAAGTCTTTATGGTTACTTGTGGATTCCTAGTTTTCCAACAAATCTACCACTCAGTTTCTTGAACGAAAGATGTGGCTAGTAGGAACATTCTCGAAACCTGACAATAACTACTTGACCCTGTCCAATTATGCTTCTAGCAGTTAGCTCCGGGTAATTTTAGGAATGGAAGCATCATTAATGATCTTTTAGGTCATTTGGATAATCAACTTTGAGTCTCCAACTATATGCAACGATTTCCAATGCTCATCTTGTGCTCGAATGAACCCATGTTCCAAAGTTGTTAGCTCAACCATGTTATTAGTGGTAATACCACAATATCCTATGAAGGTGCTAACTGGTTGTCTTGTATGATCTCGAAGAACTCCTCCATAACCTACTTGGCTGGGGTTCCCTTTGGAAGTCCCATAAAAAATAACTTGGATGCATCCCTAGGGGGGAATAGAGAAAACCAATGGAGAGGTAGTTCCAGGAGCCTTTGAAGAGTAGTTTGTTATGCAACCAACTCACAAAGTAGAAGAAAAAATAGAGCAACGACTTCATAATTAACCTCTTCGAGGGGGAAAACTCCTTTACATTACACAAATGAACAATTCTTGGATGATACAAATGACAATACGTCCTTTCTATATATAGGAGTCTAAGGGGTGACAATATAATCAAAGCCAACATAATAATAATAATGTAAGAGAACAAGAATAACAATAGTGGGCTTCTATGGGGCACAATAATAATATTATGGGGACAACATGGCCACAACAATAACAATAAGGATCTATATTAACAATAATAATAAGGGAATATACTAAAATTATAGGAACCTAACATGCCCCTATCCTTCAGAAAAGTGTTGTCCTCAACACTTAAGTAGTTATGGATTCTTATATATAAAATTCTCATCCTCCCATGTGGAATGTTCAATGGGCAAGTTGTTCCACTTGATGAGATACTTTGAAATTGATTGATTTAGTATATGTCGAGTTCTTGTTTCTGTGACTACTTTAAGTTTTTATGAATTCCTTGGATCATATCTCCGAAAATATAGCAAGGAAAGATCTGAAATTTGTACCCAAGGTTCACCAATATTTAATCTCAAATGGGTTTTAATTTTAGCTTCTGAAATGTTATAGAAAAAAGTTATAGCGAACATTCCAAAATGACATATTTGAAGTAGCAAAACCCTAGAATCCAAAGCTCTGATACCAATTATTATGGAACTAGCTGACAAAATAGAAGAAAATATAGATCAACAAATTCAAAATCAAGCTCTTCGAGGGGGAAACCTCCTTTACATTACACAAATGAACAGTGCTTGGATGATACAAATGACAAAACCTCCTTTCTATATATAGGAGTATAAGGGTTCATAATATAATCAAAGTCGACATAACAATAATAACATAAAGGCACAAAAATAATAGTAGTGGGCTTCTATGGGGTACAATAATAACAATATGGTGACAACATGGACATAGAAATAACAATAAGGGGCTACACTGACAACAATAATAAGGGAATACACTAGTATTATAGGGACCTAACAGAGTTTGTCAGGAATATCAGATCCTAGGTAAGGTTGAGGCAGGAGAGGATGTGAGCTTCTGTTGGATTGACCTTCCAATATTTAGGATCCCATTTTTCTAAGAGGATGGTTTCCTAAATGTTTTATTTGACCTGTGTTCATACTAGAGAGCTAGAGGGGGGCTTGTTATGAAAGATGGCTTGGTTAATGTGCACATATAATGAAGTTACTCATATACGAAATATGTGCACATATACAAAATATGGATATATACAAAAGTTACACATATATGGAATATGTGTGCATATATGAAAGTTGTGCATATACAAAAGATGTGCGCATATACAGAAGTTGTGTATATATGGAGGTTATCTTAGATGCGTATTATGAAAGTTGCAGACTATTTTTATGTATGCACAACTTTTTTATATGGTTACAGACTGTTTTTATGTATGCACAACTTCTGTATATGTGCATATATAGAAGTTGCTCATATATAAAAGTTATGCACATACATGGAAGTTTTAGCACATATACAGAAGATATGTGCATACACAAAAATTGTGTAGAACTTCAACCTCTATATAGGCACAACTTCTGTATATGCACATCTTCGATATATGTGCATATCTTTTGTATATGCATAAAAAGATATGCATATATATGGAAGTTGCACATATACAAAAATTGTGCATATACGGAAATTGTACATATATGGAGGTTGCATATATACAGTGACTAAAGTTATGCATAAATTATCTATATACACATCTTCCATATATGTACAACTCTTGTATATGTGCATCTACTATACATGTTCAACTTCCATATGTGTTCATAGAAAAAGTTACACATATACATAGTTCTGCACAACTTCAACCTACATACATACATAGCCTTCGTATATGCACAATTTTCGTATATACATATATGAATGTTTTGCATATACAAAAGATATGTGATGCAAAAGATGTGCATATCTTTCGTATATGCACATATTTTTCGTATATACATTTATTTCATATATTTGAATTTATTCTGTATATGTGCATATTTGGAAGTTGCACATATACAATAGATGTGCAAATGCAAAAGATATGTGTATATATAGAAGTTATGCCTATATAGAAGATATGTGCCTGTAGGGAAGTTGTGCATATATGGAGATTTTCCTATATGTATGTACGAAAGTTGTGCACTTTTGTATATGCACAACTTATGTGTGTGCACATATACAAAAGTTGCGCATATACGGAAGATATGTACATATACAAAAGTTGCACATATATAAAATATATGCACATATACATAATATATTCACATATATAGAATTTGCACATATACAGAATATATACATATCTTTCGTATATGCCCAACTTCCGTATATGTGCATATTTTCCAAATATGCGCATATATTCTTTATATACGCAATTTCCATCTTTTGGACTTGCAAAAGGTGTAAAATGAGTATTATTAAAATAGGATTTGTAAATTATAGATGATCCAAGTGGATATTTGTGGCCACCCGCCATTTCCACTTAGACCCTGACCATTGCTTCTTTTAGTTTTTCAATTTCCTTAATTGTAGCACAATTTACCATTTTTAGTGGTTTTTCGGGTCCTAAACTTCCGGAGCCGTTTTGAGGCCCTAAATGACGTTTTTTTGGAAATCTACCACCAACGATGTTTTGTCTAAAATTTTCTTTTCTGTCATATTCCTTGGAGAGAACTTCCCTAGGGGTTATTATGCATGTCAAATGGAGATAATATGACCAAGTCACGACCCTGGGAAGTTGGCTGTCCAACTCACCCCAATGGGGCCCATAAACTCTTGGTGTTACATCTCCTCGGGTTAGGGTTTTGGTTGTTTAGGGTTTGCTCTTATTGTTCAATAATAAAAAGGCCCTTGAGCCTCATTGTAAGGCAATTCAGAGGCATGTAGCCACCACATCTCTTCTCAGAGATAAGCTACCATCTCCCTAGTTAGTTTATTTCCATTCCTGTTTGTAAGCATATTTTGAGTATTTTACATTAATGGAATGAAGTACTATTTCCATTACATCTTATGAGTTTATGGTTATATCTGTAATTTTTTGTTGCATACCTGTTTAAATTCGGATCATTAGTATTAGAGCGGTCTATTTTTTTCTCTGTTTTTCTTTGCATGTCCCCAACAAGGTCAGGATATAAGGAGTTAGGGCTTGAATTGGTCGAACTTTTGCAAGACCAGCCTCAAAATCCCTGATGGCCTCCCATGGTGGATGAAAGGAAAGACGAGGGGGCAGGATATCCTATCAAAATCTTGCTCGAAGAAGCTCTCAAGCGAGAAAGGAATATGATGATGGACAACTTTCCCTAGATCCTTCAGCAGGTACCCAGGGGTGACGAATCGGCTTCCAACAGCTACTTTGGAAATGCCACACCATTTACGGTACAAGTTAATTTTGAAATCCCCATATTTGAGGGTCAGATAGATGCATATTTCGTCGATAAATGGTTAAATATTCTACAGGGTTATTTTTTTGTTCATGATTTTTCCAGTCAGGAAAAGATTATTTTCTCTCTTCTCAAAGCAACACCCCACATCAAGGATTGGTGGGAAACCTACTGTGAGTAGAAGGATGAAAGTACAGACTCACTATTTGCAACCACACCCACTTGGAATTCATTCCAGGATGCCATCAAGGAGTAGTACAACCCTCTCATAAACTAAGAGGATCAATACATAAAGTGGACCATGCTATGACAAGGGGCTAAGATGTGCCAGAGTTTACCAATATTTTCCATACCCTTTCGCACAAAGTGGGTATCAAGGATACGGAATATAGCAGCTTCCTGCACAAGTACATCCAAGAAGAAATAGAATTCCTGAACATCTCCGTGCTTGGCATAGCATAACGATATGCCATCAAGATCGAGCAAAATTTTAAAAGGAAGAAGCGAGACTTTGGATTTGCGAATCCAAAGCAAGGGAAAGGTGCCCCCAAACTGTAGAATAAAGGAAAAATCCAAGGTGGGGTGACCCAAGACAACTTGCCAAATCTGCAAGCAAAGAACAACATCGTGAAGCCAAAAAAGGACACAAAAAAGTGGTGTGAGTTCCATAAGAGCTCCACTCACAACACAAGTGAGTGTCGGGCCAAGTAGTCATTGGTGGCCGAGCTAAAAGTTTCAAAATCAGATGCATGTTTAAACTCTAAGTTATAACCCAATAAGGGGAATGACAAAGGGAAGCAGATTATTAATGCAGAGCACAACACCATCATTGTCACCATGAAGATCCAGAAGGAGGAACCTGAAGATCTAGAGGAGGTGGAGCATCTCTTCCACTCTCAGATGTGGGTAACGGGCTCCCTGCTACAGTTCATTGTCGAAAATGGGACCTAAAAGAACATCAGTTCGGCAGAGGTCGTGAAGCAGCTGGGCTTACTGACCACAACACATCTACAACTGTACACCATTAGGTGGCTTCACCAAGGATGAGATCTTTACGTGAGCTAGCAGTGTCACCTTCCATACAACATCAAGCTCTTCACAGATGAGGTATTGTGTGAAATTGCTCCCCTTGAAGTTTGTGATGTATTATTAAGACAACCATACTTGTGGAAGTGACATGTTGTGTATGAATCAAGGCCCTGTATTGTTATTTTTACTTTGGGAAATTACAGGATACCTGAGGTAGCACTGCCTATCGCCATCTCTTTGGTTACTGCAAAACAATGCAGTAAGCTCATTTCCAAAATCGAGAAATTTGTTTTCCTGATGATATGCCTTCAAGGAAAGAAGAAGACAATGGCCACAACCTCTAGACAAGGCCCCTCCACACAACAACTACATATGGACAAGGTCATGGAGGAGTATGAGGACATCTTCACCTCCCTCGTAGGGGTTCCTCTATACTGTCATGTCAAGCACTCCAACGATCTGACTGCAGCTGCATCATTGCCCAATGGACCAATATATAGATGCTCCATTCTAGAGAACGATGAAATCAAGAGGCAGATTCAAAAACTACTACAAAAAGGTCACATCCATCCGAGTTCATTGCCTTGTAGGAGCCTGATTGTGTTGGTACAGAAGAAGGATGGGACTTGGAGACTCTGTATTGACTATCGGGCACTAAAAATGATCACTGTCCGTAATAGGTACCCAATCCCATGGATTGATGACCTCCTTGACCAACTGAAGGGGGAAAATATTTCAGCAAGATCGATTTGAAGTCAGGATATCACTAGGTACCAATCAAATCCTTTGATGTGTGGAAGACTACCTTCAAATCCAAGGAGGGCCTTTTCAAATGGTTGGTTATGCCTTTTGGATTGGCGAATGCTCCTGGAACCTTCATGAGGCTAATGGATGACATCTTGCGGCCATTCACCAACTCATCTGTAGTGGTATACTTGGATGACATACTGATCTTTAGCCAGAGTTGGGAAGAGCACCTCCACCACATCTGATAGGTTCTCCAAACACTATGGCAACACAAGTTATGTGCCAATTTGGAGAAATGCACTTTTGGGATGACCCAGGTTCAGTATCTAGGATACATTATTCATGAACAGTGGGTGCATGTGGATCCAACCAAGATCCAAGTCATTTGGAATTGGCCATCTCCAACCACTATGACAAAGCTTCGCAGGTTTCTTGGTCATGCCAACTTCTAAGACAGGTTTGTGTTGGGATTTTCTCATATCACTTGGCCCTTGAGTCAAGTCACCAAGGGAGGAGAGAAAGAAAATTCTTTTGGTCTGAATCTCAATAGAAGGCATTCATAGAGTCAAAATATTGCCTCTGCTCGGCACCAGTGCTCACATTACTAGACTTGCAACAACCATTTGAGGTCAAGAAAGATGCCTCTGACTATGCTATTGGGGTAGTCCTTACTCAACAGGGGAATCTAGTGGCATATCACAGTGAGACACTTTCAGACACAATCCAGAAGTATCCTACTTATGACAAAGAGATGTATTCCATTATGTAGGCTTGCCGATAATTGAAGCATTGCATTTTGGGGAAGGAAACGGTCATCCACACAAACCACTGACCCCTGCGGTTCATACAGACCCAAAGGAAATTGCAGAATAATCGCCATCAGAAGTGGTCCACATACTTGTAACAGTTCCATTTGAATATCAAGTATAAGAAGGGTAGCACCAATAATGTTGTAGATTGCCTTAGTCGACCACTGATCATGGCATTAACCACCGTGCTCAACTCTTGTGGGCACAAGACTTCTAATGCCACTTATCTAAAAAAGCGACCTAGAATTTGGCTACACATACCAGACACTCTTGGAGGGTCAGCATGTTCTAGATTTTCACCTCGAGGATGCCCTGTTATACCACCTAGGTCACCTTTGTGTTCCTTCAAGCAAGTGTGCCAAGAATATTTGGGAAGCACATTACAGTGAAGCTGCTGGGCATTTCGGGGTCAAGAAAATGGTGGCAGTACTACAAAAGTATTTCTATTGGCCGAATCTTTGACAAGATGTCAGGAAGTACATTAGATCATGCATTTCCTATGCCATTGCCAAACTGACCTTCAAGAAGCAAGGCATCTATACCCCGTTGCCTACCCCTAGTCGAGCTTGGGAATCCATCTCCATGGATTATATGTCAGGCCTTCCTTCCACTAAGCATGGAAATTACTGTGTTTTTATGGTCATTGATAGGTTCTCGAAGATGGCCATTATGGTAGCCTGCAAGAAGAATATCATAGCAAAGCCACTGCTAAACTCTTCTTTGAACGAGTGTGGGTACACTTTGGGATCCCACTACCTATCATCTCTAATTGGGATAGCAGGTTCCTTAGTACATTTTGGTCCAGTCTCTGGTTGATGTTGGACACCAAACTCACTAAGTCCATAGCCTTCCATCCTCAAACTGATGGCCAGACAGAGGTTGTCAACAGGATGATCATACACATTTTGTGCATGTACAACTCAAAGCATCCATGCACATGGGACGAGAGCCTCCCCTATGTTCAGAACAACTACAACCAAGCTCTCCACAACTCTATTGGCCACAACCCTTTTCAGGTGGGCTTGGGATTCCAACCACTATGTCCCATTGATGTGGCTATGCCATTTGTAGCTACTCACGTAGATTTAGACCATGTCCAATCTGAAACAGATAAGGCAAACATCTTCATTGAGAACATCCAACATACTCACTAGAAGGTCCATGACATTCTAGAGAAATCAAATTCCAAGTACAAGAAGTGACATGATCAACATCGGGTGCCACACAAGTTTCAGGTGGGAAACAAAGTTTGGTTCCATTTGCAAAAGGAATGACTTACCGGATCCTATTAGAAACTCAGACCACTCTGATATGGTCCTTACACCATTACCAAGGTTGTGGGAGACAATGCATTTGTTCTCAGAATTCCCCCATTCCTTAGCCTGCACCTAATGTTCAATGTGGACCACCTTCGGCCATACTTTCCACCATTACTAGACACATCCAACATTACAGAACAACTCACACCCACAAAGTTGAATCCAGATTGCATGGAACAAGTTGTGACACATAGATCAAGCACACTAGCCACCAGAATATTCAGCTGTATCGAGTTGTCAAAGCAGGCCAACTC
>APFE030194958.1:23661-70010 GCA_000404065.3 Pinus taeda | reverse complement strand
ATCCAAGAATTGTTCATTTATGTAATGTAAAGGAGGTTGGCCCCTCGAAGAGGCTAAATTCTAAGGCGTTGATCTATCTTTTCTATCTTTTCTTGAGCTGGTTTCATAACACATTCCAAGGTATTTGAGACTCCCAAAGGCCTCCCACCTATTCATGATCATGAGCATGCTATTCATTTCATTCTAGGAAGTGTTCCTCCAAACATCAGGCCTTACAGATATCCCTATGTCCAAAAGAGTGAAATTGAACATATGGTTGCAAAAATGCCAGAGGCTGGTATAATTCAACATAGTCAAAGTTCTTTCTCTACTCCAATAGTATTGGTGCACAATAAGGATAGATCATGGTGCATGTGTTTGGATTATAGGAAGCTCAACAAGCTCACTATTAAAGATAAATTTCCAATTCTAGTCATTGATGAATTATTGGATGAATTACATGGAGCAATTTACTTCACCAAGTTCGATCTTCGTTCAAAATATCATCAAATCAGAATGAAGACTGAAGATATTTTGAAAACAACATTTAGAACTCATGACGGTCATTATGAATTCTTGGTCATGCATTTTGGCCTTACCAATGTTCCTTCTACATTTCAAGGTTTGATAAATTCCATTTTGAAACCCTTCCTTCGAAAATTTGTGTTAGTATTTTTTGATGATATACTAATCTATAGAAAGTCTTGGAAGGATCATCTTCAACATGTTGAAAGGGTGCTCAAACTATTGGAGGAGAAATAATTATATGCAAAAACCTCCAAATGTTTCTTTGGAGTATAGGAGGTGGAATATCTGGGTCATATTGTATCTCACGAAGGTGTTAAGGTAGACCCTAGCAAAATTAAAGCCATTAAGGAATGGAAAATTCCCACATCCATAAAGAATCCGCGAGGATTTCTCAGGGTGATAGGGTATTATCACAAGTTTGTTAAGAATTATGGAAGAATAAAAACACCTGTAACAACATTACTGAAGAAAGATGCATTTTCTTGGACCGTAGAAGCAACAAGGGCCTTTGAACATCTTAAAGAGGCAATGTGCGAAGGACCGGTATTAGCTATGCCAGACTTCACAAAAACCTTTATTCTGGAAGGTGATGCCTCAGGAAATGTAATTGGTGTTGTTTGAATGCAAGAAGGAAGACCCATTCCTTTTGAAAGTCATCCAATGAAAGGAAAGCATTTTCACAAAGCTATTTATGAGAAGGAAATGTTGGAAATACTACACGCACTTAAGAAATGGTGACCTTACCTAATGGGAAGACACTTTAACGTGAAAACGAATCATGGTAGCCTTAAATACTTTTTAGAACAAATATTATCTTCAGAAGATAAACAAAAATGTGTCACAAAGATGTTGGGTTATGACTTTGAAATCATCTACAAAAAGGGAAGCAAAACATTGTTGTAGATGCAATCTCAAGAAAGGATGAGGATGTGGAAGCATTTTTTTTGTGCCATTTCTATTATCCAACTAGATTGGATAAATGGTGCAAGGGATGAATGGAAGAATGATGAAGAAGTGTTGGCACTCATTTGAAAGTTGTAGGAAGATCCCAGTACATTTGACACATTTAGCTAGAAAAGTGATTCGTTATGGTACAAAGATTGCTTATACCTCTATAAGAACACCCAACTCAAACAAAATATTCTTCTCGAATTACACACCTCTCCATTACAAGGGCACTCAATATTTATAAAAACTTACCACAGGGTTAAGAAGGATTTTTTTGGGATGGCCTTAAATCTTCTATCCAAAAGTTTGTGGCAGAATGTTTGGTTTGCCAACAAAATAAAGTTGAGACAATTAAGACCTCGAGTCTATTACAACCTTTATCTATTCCAAGTCAATGTTGGGAGGAGGTTTTAATGGATTTTATCACAGGTCTACCCAAGTTTGAAGGAAAGAGTGTCATCATGGTGGTAGTTGATAGACTTACCAAGTATGCACACTTTTGTGCATTATCTCATCCATTTAAAGCCAGTACAATCAATATTGCATTTATGGAAATAATACAAAAGCTACATGGAAACCCAAAGATTATTGTAAGCGACAAAGAGCCCATTTTCACTAGAAATTTTTGGAAGGAATTATTTTCTTGTTTGGGTACTCAGCTAACTCATGGCTCATCTTATCATCCTCAATCTAATGGGAAAACTGGGATAGTGAAAAAATGTTTGGAAGGATATCTTCATTGCTTTGTAACTAACGTACACAATGGGTCAAGTGTTTGCCTCTGGTTGAATGGTGGTATAACACTTCCTTCCATACTACAACAAAAATGACCCCATTATGGCACTTTATGGATATCATCCACCATCCATCACAGCTTATTTAAGAGAAAATTATAAGGTTCAAGCAGTGGAAGGTCACATCAAGCATCAACAACAATCTCTTCAACTCTTAAAGGGTAACCTCACTTTGGTGCAGAATAGAATGAAACAACAGGAAAATCAACATCACAACGAAAGATGTTTTGATGTAGGTGACTGGTTGTTTCTACGACTACAACCATATATTAAATATATGTCCCTCAAGCAAGCTAAGAAGGATAAGTTTGTACAAGGTGTTGCAAAAGATTGGTACCATGGAATACAAATTAGAGCTTCCTACATCTTCCCGAGTGCACGCAGTAGTCCATGTTTCATGCTTAAATAAGGTTATAGGTGACAAGCTCCCAGTTCAAACAATATTGCCAGAACTTGGCGAGGAAGGAAAAATCATATTGGAACCTAAAGCAATCACAAAAACAAGAACTCGACAGCTATGAAATCAATCAATTTTAGAGTATCTCGTCAAGTGGAAGAACTTACCCACTGAAGATTCCACATGGGAGGATGAGAATCTTATACAGAAGCATCCAAAACTACTCAAGTGTTGAGGAAAACACTTTTTTGAAGGAGAGGGGCATGTTAGGTCCCTAATACTAGTGTATTGCCCGATTATTATTGTCATTGTAGCCCTTATTGTTATTGTAGTGCCCATGTTGTCCTCATATTGTTATTATTGTGCCCCATAGAAGCCCACTATTGTTATTGTTGTGCCCTTACATTATTATTGTTATGTCGGCTTTGATTATATTTTGACCCCTTATACTCCTATATATAGAAAGGAGGTTTTTTCATTTGAATCATCCAAGAATTGTTCATTTGTGTAATGTAAAGGAGGTTGCTTCCTTGAAGAGGCTGATTTTGAAGTTTTTTCTCTATATTTTCTATCTTTTTGTGCGCTGGTTGCATAACACATACAGCATGGAATTGTAAAAAGCATATATGTGATCTATTAAGAGGGAAGCTAAAATAATTAGTGAACATAGAAACAAATGAATATCCATTGAATTTTAGTGATGATGAGTTCAATGAAGAAATTGAACCTCTCAGACTCTTTTACCACAACTACAGTTTAGTGAAAAATTTCAACATGGATGGTTGTCCAATTAGATTGGAAGTTGTGGATCTAGGGAAGGATCACTCATTAGTTGTTGAAGACATGTTAGTGGTCTTCTAGTGAGGTTATGCTACAACTTGTGAATGTTCAATAATTGAATTCAGGAGAACTGAGATTTAGGAGTGCGGGAGTGGAACTCGGGAATCTAATTTGTCGACAACAAAGTTACGAGGGTTATGAGACAACTTGACGGAGATCATGTTGATATGAAAACTGTTTAACCATTTAATGAATGGTTGTGTGTTTTGGTGTCTATGGGTGGTTTCAATAAAAAATTTGTAATGTAAGCATTAAGGGGGGAGTTAGAGTTAATCCTTACATTCTATATTAAAATTTGGTTTGTGAATTGTTGGAGATGGATGAGATATTATCTCAACATCTCCTCTTAAATTAGGAATAAGTTAGATCTGAAAAAACTCTATATTATAGAGAAATAGTTGAATGTAATGTGTATATGTGTGCTTGTTGATGAATACATAGCTATGTGTGAAATATAATGTGTGATTTTAGTCATTAATTGTTTCAGAGACAAGGTAATATAGTTTTTAGTGTTTAATAGTATTTAGCCTAGTCACTTTATACACTCATGCTTAAATTTCTTCTCAATATATATGTTTATGTATTTTTTCTATTTTATATATGTTCATGTATTATATTTAATTTGAGAATGCGTACTTAAAGGTAACTCTATGAATTCAAATGGTGTGAATATGAATATTGTAAGTAATTTTATCATATGTGATTGTAATTCAAACTTGTGATTTAAGGAAAAAATTGGTAATTAGGTGAAACTATTATATCATATTTTTAAACCAGTGATACATCGTAGTTTACTCCCTCAATTTGGAAATAAATATAATAAGTAGTTAAACTTAATATAACTAGTGACACATAGTAGCTTACTCCCTCAATTTGGAAATAAATATAATAAGTAGTTGAACTTAATATAGCTAAGTACACCTTATGAAAACATAATTATCTACTCATAATTAAAGTAAAAGGAAATTTAAATATTATGAAAATCAATTTCATGTAAATATTATCATTGTAAATTAGATATGAGCATCATTCTAATAATTGAATTTATTCATACTATCTCATATGTGTCTCATATATATTAATTATTTATATTATGCCATTAAAAAAAACTAATATGTACACACATTTACGATAATGTTTAAAAAAAATTACAAAAACATTATATTTAAAACTATTATTTATTATATTTTTTAAAATATTATTTTTTATCAATCATACTTTTTTTTACTTGTATTTTTTTCACTTTTTATCACATTGATCAACCATTCCGCGATATTATTATTAACATATATTATTATAATATTTAATTAATATTATATTATATATTCACAATATATTATATTATATAATTATATATTTTAATACTAATTAGTTAACTATTATAATATAATATACATAATCATTACTGGGATATTGATATATATTAGAAAATCTCATCAAGTTAGTTTTGTATTCACTTGACATAGGATTTTGTATAACTATGCTCTTGTTGCAGCATGCACCAGTAATTAAGGGTTTTGAACACTAAACACCTCCTTACACATAATACTTTTTTACAAGACCATCACCAATTAAACTACCACTAAGACTTATGTTACATGTAATATTATTAAATCATACTTTATTTACATTATTTTATATATAACATTACTAAATCTAATTATACTTTATTTACACTATTTTATATGTAATATTATTATATCTTATCTCTTTATATATAGGCATGCTCTAAAAAAAAATGACTTTTGAGTCAGAATTAGGCCAAACAATAAGAGTATGTTCAAAGGAATTATGCCAAAAAAATTACTTGTATCTATTTTTTTTCTTAGGGAAACCTGTTACACCAATTTTGAGATAGTCAACTTCTATCCACAAATAAACTGGCTCATATAAATTGCATAGAATGTGACCTAACATACTAAACTTAAAATTTAATTCTTTAAAAAACTGGAAAATTTTACACTTTTATTGGAATGAAAACAAATTAACTCCAAAGCAATTATGATAAAAGGCATGTCTAATACAAACCTTCCTTGTCATTGAAATTTTATGTAAACAACATCTAGAGTTGCCAACTCCAATACAAACAACATTTCTTGAGATTGCTACTTCTCTATTGGTAATAATTCTCTACATTTGTTAACGTTTTGGTTTTTATCAATCTTGGCAGCAACAGGGGTAGACGTTGGCTGTGAGAGCCTTCTTTCTTTGCGTGAATCGAGCCTCTCAATGACATATGTTTCAAGTGCTAAGGTGGGAGTACTGGAATGATATTCGTCGAGTTGTTGGATCTGGCTATGGTAGTCGAAAATCTGGGTACTTATATGGTTGAGGAGATTTCAGAGGAGTCAGTGGAAAAGTTGGGGTTGGAAGTAAGTGGATTAGTTACACCGACATGAGCTTGACGACGCTCAAAGGACCTACAAACAATTTCGAGGGGGAAGTTGAGAATGGCGTTGGAGCCTCTCATGGCGAAGGAAGCCTAATTGTAAGCCATGGCCACCTCCTCTCCTGTTTCAAATGTTCCCAACCATACATGGACTCCATGCTTCGTTGAATCCCTTATCTCCACTGCGTATTTTTCTCACAGATGCTTCCTCACTCCTCTATAATGCATTTCACTCCCTTTTGAGACCGAGCGCTGTAAATTCGAAGCCATGGGCACACTCAAATTTCCATTGCAACTTGCGCATGAGCTTGAGTGCCGAATCCAATGTTTTAACTGCAGTTGACACATTTCTCATTAGGGATACATGCAACATCTTTTGGCTTGAGAAAATGGAAATAGAGCAGGACTATTCATTTCATAAAAGAATTCGGGCGGGACTACCCAATTTGAATCTAAAATTTTGGGCGGAACTTACTAATTTGAAATGTTGTACACGGATTGGGGCATTGAATGAATGTATGTGGACGTATTGAATGAAGGGTTGAAGTCCAAGCAATGTAGTCAAATAAATAAAGTTGCAATGAGGGAGCTGACGGAGTCGAGCCATGAACGTTGTCGGAGAAACCATGATGATGCATGGACATGTATGTTAATCTTTTCATGCGCTAAGCTAATCATTGGCTTAGTGACTTTTTTTTAATATTTGTCATCGTAGGAGGCCCGAATAGCTGTATTTAATGCCCCCTTCCCACCATATTTCAAAATTGTATTTCGAACTCTTCCACTGGCGCGAGAATCACCATATTTGAGAGTCGAAAACTTGAGTGGGAATTTTAGAAATATGAAATGAAATAAGAGAGGGAAGTATGGAAAAACCAATACGCTGTCGTGAAAATGAGGCCAAATATCCCAATGACCTCTTCCTATGCATACCTATCCAAAAGAGGTAATTATCTAGTTTTAATCTCCACTTCTGTCTGAGCTGCGGTTGCAGTTGTTTTACATAAGAATAGCCAGTTGAATGCTAGAATGGGGTTGACTCTAGCAAGCAACGGTATGGGCTAGCTTGATCTGAGGAATCTAAGAGTGGGATCGACTGGAATGTGGGCTTGACTGGAATATTGTGGATATGCATTCTGGTCTCCCTATGGGAGTAAAGATCCGATTGAGTTGGTGCTGGGACAAGTGCTTATGGCAGCGGGGAAACTTTAGCCTTTCTAGTGGACTACCTCTACCTCTACTGCAATTGGCTTTTCCTCTCTAGCTTATGGATATGGATAGGAAATAGAGTCTTTGACTGGATCAATTGAGTTAATTGGCATTGGTCTCCCTATGATGAGAGTAAAGATCCAGTTGAGTTGGTGTTGGGACAAGTGCTTATGGCAGTGGGGAAAACTTTGGCCTTTCTAGTGGACTACCTCTACCTCTACTGCAATTGGCTTTTCCTTTGTAGCTTACAGATAGGTAGGAAATAGAGTCTTTGACTGGATCAAATGAGTTAAGTGGCGTTTTTCCTACTTGCTTAGCTTTCCCTGTCAAAGAAAGATGCAAGATCCAACCAAAAGTAAAACGAGCTAGATAAGAATAGGGAATTTAGTAGGTCTTATGTGTTTTCTACAGGGCTAAGAGTAACTGCAGAAGATGCAAGATCCAACCAAAATTAAAACGAGCTAGATAAGAAGAGGGAATTTAGTAGGTCTTATGTGTCTTCTACGGGGCGAAGAGTAACCGCTGCACTGAACACGGGAAGTTCATAAATCACAACAAAGAATATGGAACCATTGACTACCTAGATGGGATGGTTCCATGGCCATGTATTTGGATTTTATTATCTTATTTGAACTTTTCCAGTGCTAACTTTACAATAAAATTAATTGATAATATTATTTTTTATCATTTTTTTCAACTTGAGATTTTGGGCTTTCAGTGTCATTTCTGAATAAAATGAATGATAACAAAATGTTTTCAAGTGGGTAAATTGTTCCTCTTTAAAAAAAGTGAAACAAATCACTCTTGAATGCTCAGTGAATCTTCCAACTTTCGTTTTTCCTTGCGACTACCTGACAATTCTAAAGCTCCTTGCGACTGCCTGACATTTTTAAAGCTAAAGAGATTTCATTTCTCCTTTTTTTGTTGCAGTTTTAGATACTTATAACACGCTTTCTATAATTTGTCTTTATTACTCATCACATGGTTGAACAACTTATAGTGAAATACACTGTTATTGAAAATTTAATAGTGACATATTATTATCCACTAAATACTTTGAAGGCTTCTGCTAAAAATCTCAAGTATTTGTATTTTACCAGAATTACATCATTGACAGTGACCTGCCTGCAGCTACGTTGGAGATCAAGGCACTTCAAGATAATCGTGCTTAATGAGTTCACTACCAATGTGACTTCTCTCACAGTTCTTAGTCATTTCTACTACCCAAAAGAACTCCCAGAGAAAGTAATAATGAGGTAAACACTTGTGTGGCCTTTATTATGGAAGAGGTAAATACTCACTTGACATTTTCTCTTTATTATGGAGGAGATTGACCAGCGCAGACTTAGAGGTGGCAAACTTGATCCTTCCCTTAGCCAAAGTCAAAGTGGTGTAAATGTTTCAAGATTTAAAGAGCAAGAAATTGCTCTGCTGGGTTTCCTTCTCAGAAGTTCTCTCTCTACGAACAATTACATGTAATCCACCCATATCCCATCAATATATCCATAAGGAAATATTTTTAAAATGACTTCTGAGCTTGGAAATCTCTTCTCGAAAAACATAACCGAGAAACATGGTAGCCATTTCAAGGAATGCTTTCCCTAGATGGCAAAGACGTCTTCCAATGATTAATGATGTTTTAATTTGGTCAAGTTTCATTCAACATTTAACAAAAAAGTTCAAGGATTGAATTATTCTTAGAATAAAGTCATAAGTTGTTGCATAACTATTAAATCTACACTCTGCTTTTATTATTATCTGACATGGTTTTACCAATTGTTCAGATCCCTTAGGTTTGGAAAAACCAAGTGTAATATTAATTTAACAACATGTCAGTTAAATTTATTAAATTAATGGTTAATCTAGTTGATCCAATTGCTGTATGCAAAATAAAATTCAAATTTATAATATTTTCCATCCAGATTTCCAATCGGAAGAGTTAAAGCTTTTTATAATATATGGAATTCAAATTTTTTTGTTTTAAAATTATCTTTAATATCAATTTAATTTATATAAACATATATTAATTGTTTCATACCATCAAAATAAACTTATATTAATTATTTCATACAATTAAACTAATATTCTTTCTTTGGACCTATTTCCCTAAACAAACTTCATATTTACACCATTGAAAATGCATTGCATTCGTTGATTTTGAAGTACTAACCACAGTTCCAATAGGAAATGGACTAATAGCCCATTGAAATTATTTTAACGGTTTTGGATAGATAATGAATTACATTAATATTCTTTTAATAGGTTGTTATTACTAATAGTAAAGAATTTGTTAGTAGAATTAATAATAATTTTAATGAGAAAAATATCAACGTTTTAATGTATATTATTATTTTAAATTTAAATAATTAGTATTATTTGTAAATTTCTCTAAATATTTTTAGAGTTTTTATTTTATTAGATATGGAATATTATTATGTATTTGAGGCAACAAAAATTTAATGAATTTTTCTCTTATAAAAATTCATAGTGTTTATTTTATTTTATTTTTTAATAAGAAAGGGAGGTTCAATCTATTTTTGTTAACTAGTTGTCATATGGGTGGAAAAAATTCACAAGAAATAATCCTTAAATATCCATAAATCTAAGAGATTGTTAAAGCTAGAGTAGGAGATAAGATGAGAATGCTAAAAACAAATTGCTAAGTAATTATTTTAGCACTCTGGCTGTTATAATTATTTTTATTACTTAAAAGGCTACGATGAAGTTAGTCAATAAATATTAGTGTTCTAATGCATTATTATTCTCAATATAAATAATTAATGTGAATTGTAAACCTATATAGACATTTTTATCATCATAGTTGAATAGTTAGCTCCCATTACTCTATATCGGGGGTATTATTATGCATTTGAGGCAAGATAGGATTTAATAAAATCTCTCTTTATGAATGGGTTTTAATTGGTAGTGTTCTTAATTTCAGTGGGAAAGACAGGGTCTATTGATTTTTGCCAAAGAGGCGTCATGTGGGTGAAAATATTCTAAAGCAAAAAATTAAAAAATCCATGAATTGTTTTTTTGTGATATATCCTTAATAAGTGATTAAATACAATTACAAAAATAAGGTAATATTGAAGAGTTGAGGAAATAATTCTTATTATGTTTATGGGAAAAGAACATTCTAACGCCATTGTGTTAAAAAAAAACCTTCTCTTAATCATTTTAGGGTATTTAGCTATGATGCTTTGTATGTGTTCCAAATGAGAATAAGAGTAAGCCATATAACAAAGTTGAAAATTATATCCTTATTGAATTTAAAAAATGCTATAGACTTTGGAACTCAAAAACTAAGAAGGTTATGTATAGTTGAGATGTGGTATTTAGAGAAGTCGAAGATGATTTCAAACAAAAAGTCCTACTAAGGGAGAAAGAACTAGAAAGAAAGAATTTGAATTGAATGATGATGAATCAAAGTCTTCATAATAATAAGAATTGGAAGAAGAAAAACCACAAAATTTGAGACTAGGGAGATTGGTTCAAGAAAAAAGGCAGCTAGAAAGATATACTCCACCTCATTTCTATTCAAAATTCTCTTTGTTTATCATTGATAATGATCCTAAAATTGTTAGAGAGGCAATGGATTCATATGATAGAAAACTATGGAAAACAGTATGGTTGAAGAAATGACATATTTGGACAAGAATGGAGCTTGGGATCTAATGGAGTTTCTAGTTGGTAGAAAATCTAGTAGCAACAAAAGGGTGTTTAAAAAGAATTTGAATGTAGAGGGGAGAGTCGAGAAATACAAAGCTTGAATAGTAGCAAAGAGTTATTCTCAGGTAAAAGAAATTGATTTTGGTGATATTTTTTTCTCATTGTTATAGACATATTTGGGCACTGCAACCCCAATCACATATGTCGATAAACCAAGGGCTCTTAAACCCATAAAAGTGTTGTTTCAAACCCTAAAGGATCAAGGTCATCTGATTACATCATTTCCTAGAAGTCCTCCTTGAAAAACTACTCAGAACTAGTCAAAACTAGACCATACAGACTGCTCCATGCTAAGGGTGTGATGCATCTCACCTGTTACACACAAGGGGTGCGGTGCATACTGAAAAGTCCTTTTGTAGGGTGCGATGAGCGAGAGCAGACAAATGGCAGAGGTAGTTTTATAGGTGGAAACCCGGAGAATCTTCTAGAAACTGCTCATATGACACTTGCCTCTCTGAATTCGCCCAGGGATTAGTAAGAGGTCATGAAATGTCCAAGTGGAACCAAGAACATCAATGAAATGACACTAATCAAAAACCCAGAAGCTAACTCACCCCCCCGCAAATATCTATATATGGATCACTCATCTTAGAGATCCAGAGACTAGAATTTTGTAATTTGTAAGGAAGTGTTGTTGGTTTCTCTTTGAGACATTGTATTGTTGGGTGATCTTGCTTTTCATGAGGTGAAGAGGGCTTTCATGTTGGGAGGATGATGCTAGATCAGACAGTTGGGTTGTAATCCTCTCTTCTACTTCTATCAATAAAGTTATTTGAGTTTTCCTCCATATATTTGTGTGTTTATGAATCTTGTATTTCTGTATGCAATTGAATGGTTAATGTACATCTAATTCTACATTGTTTATGGTATGATAGATCTTTATGCTTTGATGGTATTTTGCTGCTTTGCCTCTACATGTGTTCTTTGAAGCGGGACAAGTGAGAAAGGAGTGGCGAAGCTCTATCAAAGGAGAGAGGAAACAAGCAAGAAGCCAAGAAAAAGACTAAGGTTGGTGCTCTTTGCTTCTCTCTCATCTATCTCCCATAAAAGAAAACACAAGTTACTTTGAATTGTTTGTTTCTAAGATAGCTACCCATATTAGTGGGACTAGCAGATCTAAATAGATACAAGTTTTCCTGGAAACAAAATGGCGACTCCACTGGGGAGTAAATAGTTTGTTTGTTTGTTACTATTGTTTGCTTTATAAACTACAAATGGAGCCTAAAGTTAAGCCAGCTGGCCTTCGAACTGCTTTTGCTGTGCAACTGCAAAGTAGATCAATGCTACTTCAGTCAATCCCCGGGTTGGTTTATGAACTAAACATCTGACTTGCAAACATCCTAAGTGCCCTGGTGGTAGCTCAATAACATCATTAGATCACACCCCTATACTTTGTGTTTATTCTCCATCATAAGCTAGGCCTAAATCACTGAACTTAGCTGCAAATTGTGAGTGAAAACCAATTTCAGTCTCATCCCTGGACCATCGCACTGTCTCTCATTGGCAGTTTGGATGCATCACACGTCCTATGTGTTACAGGTGAGATGCATCCATGTTTCCCTTAAGAACAGGAACGATGATTGAGTGAGACTGTTTCCCTCTCTAGATTTTGGTTTTTTCTTCATTGTTTTCAGCTCTATTAAGTAGTTTTGCTGTCTATGATCAGTATATCACGTTGAAGCCTTCTTACTTTACATTATTCAGTCTCCACTAATAAGGAATTGTAAATGTTTTTTATGTATTTTTCATCATTTACAGTCCTCCTTTGCAAAAAGTAGCTTAATTGAACTGTCGCCTTTTGATTCGAAAGTATTGCAACTGTCGTTTTGAGTCAAGAAAAAGAGTTTCGTAAAGTCTTCCTCGTTTAGATAGTCGATTATACCTTTTTTCATTGTATTTTATTTGAATTATCAATATTTGAAGTGTCAAAAGTAGTTTTCCATTCGAAATTGAAAGTGTCATCTTAGTCTTCCTTTCGTTTTGAAAAGAAATTGTTAAAGTGTCACTTTGAAGAAAGTAGTTCAGATTTGTACTTAGTTTCCTTTTTGGCATTCACACATTAAGGAAGCAGAAAAACAAATACATGCATGTGCATTTGCATTTAGACTGCATGCGGAAATTGATTTAGTAAAAGTGCATTTAGTGTGTGCTCTCTACTCTATGTTGAAAGAATCATACTCTTCTTTCCTTAGTAGCTAGGATTTTCATTGCTAAAAGAAAGCAAACGACTATTTATCATTTGAGATTGCATATCTAGGAATTGTACATTACATCACGTGGTAAACCTTGAAAGGCAAACTTCTTAAGAAAGATCAACTATAAACTAAACCTCAATGAACATAAAAATTCTTTGGAACCTAACTCACAACATCTAGAAGTCTAGGTTAGAGGCGTATTCTGGCATTGTAAAGCCTGGTAACTATCATTTTCATCGTAGGTTGGGTGATTCCTCCTCTTTGATACAACAAGTGCTAGTACGTTCTTGTGCTCCCACGTACTGTCGAGTATATATTGGGAGACCACAATAGGCTGATATCCTTTATCCTTAGGAAGCCATGCCTGCTGCCCTATCGATCGCAATGCACTGAACTCAACATTTGGGAAGATTGACTCCCGCACATAAAGTCCTTGGTAATTTATCTTTAATTTACGATCGAGGTGTATATTGTAGTTTTGCGATTGGTTTGGTAATCCCTCTGTCTAGATTTCCAGAGTAGTTGCTTTCGTTCCTTTTTGAGTCCTTAAAATAAAAGGTCCATCTCAGCACTTGTCACTTCAGGCTCATTAAAAATTGAAGGCAACTAGAGTCACTTTTAGCTTTTTCTTGACTCTTAAAAATTGAAAAAGCAAGTTGTGTCAAAACGTCATAAAATTCATTTAATTCATAATAACATTTCCCCTTTTAATTTTGAGTTTATCAAGTAATCCGCAATCGTGGAAGAAAGTCAATCAAAACCCTGTCGTTCATGGAGACTAACGAGTCAACCGTCTTTGACTCCATAAACGAAACCATTCTGGGCCAAACAGTCTCGTTTGACTGGGTCGAAACCTCCTGGTTCATTTGAAACTTGTGTTTCAACATCATCAAAGACTCCAGTTACTCCAATTATTTCTAGTACCCCTGCCTCTATAGAAGAAGTTCCGCAATTACAAGAGGACACTAGAACTGATCCTAGTTTAACTGTAAACACTTCTATTCCTAAAAAAACTCCATCTAGGGCTGATTCATAAGGTGTCACCCCTCCAGTATCTGTCACTACAAAGACTATACCTTCTTCAGTGCAAGAAATATTTTATGGACTCGATGGTCTACCTCTTCCACCTGGACTGATTGCTATAGAAGAGATTTTGGAGGATCTTCCATCCAGTACCGCATTGCATTTTGGAACTGGGATCCACTTATATCCTTCTACTACTAAAGCTAGTTCTTTTAATCATCCTTCATCGCAAGTTCTCGTCGAATTGCTAGAAAATCTTTTGGATAGACTGGATATGTCTGAACAACCATCAACATCTAAGATTGTGTCATCTGATACAGTAGCAGCAGAGCCTCCTGCTGCTACTCTGACAATGTTCGATGGTATACCATTTGTCCCAACTATTGCTCAACTACTAGATGGAGTCCACTCAGGCACTGTTTCAATAGCATGGTATGTTCCTATTTGTTCATTCAGAATCTTATCTAGAATTTCTTATGTTGAGACTTAGCAAATTGATCCTTCACATTCGTATCAATTTGGGCAATCCAGTCTCCAAAGACCAATTTACCCTTTGAACACTAGATTGCCACCATATGGGGGGCAGTATGCCTTTTCATTGTTCCCTCTAGGAGAGCAACCATATGAGAGTTCACAACAAAATTTCAGTCAAGCTGGAATTGCATCCAGTGGTTGGGTACCAGTACTACCTTAACAGCCAAGAGTTTTATATTTAATGCAACCAAATAAACCTATGTCAAACATTCCCACTACACCGGCTATTGTGACGGTGTCATAAGTACAAGCGATGCCTGTTGCATGTCGACCTCAAGTCTCTCAGGTCGTAATACAACAGCCTCTTGTCTCCACAACTCAATCACAACCGTAGGTTAGTGGCTCCTTAACTGGAGCGACTCAGGCTCAAATGGGTACTATCACCCCTCATCTTGGTCAAACATCCAGTATTGGACAACAACAAATGGTCCAACAACCATGGCTGATACAATACCAACAACCACAATTCTGAAAAGCTTACTTAGGACCTGAGCAACAAAGCTTTGCAGGTAATGGGCAACCGTATGTTCAAAACGGTTACCAACAATCATATTATAATGGTTATGCCCATCAACCTTATCAAAGTTATCAACACCAAATACATTATGCTGGTATGCAAAGACCCACTACTCAGGTGATCCCATCTTATCCTGGGTATGCTTCGCCAAGCTTGAATCAACAATTGCCTTTTGTAGCAACTTTAGAATTACCAGATCTGAATCGGCTAACAAACAATCTAATTCCTTATGCCCCTTGGTGGCCAACGATTCCTCATAAACTTCTATCAGATATTCCTAAATTCAATGGAAATCTGGGTGATGATCCATTGAATCACGTGATGACCTTTCATTTGTGGTGTTCATCCAACACCCTCAATGATGATTCGATTAGGCTTCGCCTTTTTCAAAGAATGCTAACTGGTCCGACAAGGAAATGGTACATTGAATTGCCTAGAGCTTCATTCGATAAATTCGGCACCTTTGCCACTAGCTTTTTAACCCATTTTCAATTACCCATAAGGTACAAAACAGGAACGAAGCTCCTTACCAATTTTAAATAGACAACACCCACTCACATATCTGACCATATTCATGAGTGGCGACATCGTCGTCGAATGGTAAAGATATATGTTCCTAATAAACTTCTAGCTGAATGGTTTATTAAGTCATTGTTACCTTCTATTACAGAAGATGTGGCCAAGGGTGTGGTCGTTACTGAAGAGCAAGTCATTACTCGTGCATAATATCTAGACTTGATCTATACTCAGTTTGGCACGCTCTATGACAAAATTTCCGACGCTCCTAGACCAAAATTTTCCATTTCTCCTCCTCCTAAATGAAACAGGAACTCTCATATCGGCGATGGCGTGATTGGCACCTCAAGCACACAAACCACAAAGGCTCAAACTGGTAAGGCCCTTGTAGTTTCCAGCAAAAAAGCAAATGACAAACTTTCTGCCTCAGAGGTTAATGCTATGTCATCCAACAAAGGCAAAGAACCAAAGCAAGCAGGGGGCAAGAAGAAAGGGAAAAACAAAAAGAAGAAACAGGAAGATTCACCTCCTGTAAAATCTTCTGAAAGCCATACTGGGCGAAAGAAACCAGGTCGACCATGCTTCATATGCAATGAGGACCATTATATAAAAAATTGTTCGCATCGAGCTGAGGTTAAGAAATTTTTAAAATCTTCAAGCACCTCAGTAGTGTTGACTGATATGTTTCCAAACCTAGAAACCAATCTAGTTGCTATCAATAATGCTTCCCCATCCCAAGTGCTTATCTTATTTGTGTTGAAGCAGCAAAATAATGCTTTGATATCGATGAGGAACAAATATTACAGGAATCCACAGATGTTGAACAACAACAAGGCTAATGATCAACCTAGTAGTTTGACAACAACTTCATCATAAGTTTTGCCACCCATCATTCTTGAACTAACAATAAAGCCGGCAAAGGGAGTAGTACACAAATCGACATTTAATTCTCATGCTCGAGCAGCACATAAATATAATATAGTAGAGGATTTAGCTCAATCGCCATCTGCTATGTCGTCACTTGAAGTACTGCAGAATTTCCCCTCCCAAAAACAAGCTTTATTCTCAGCAATAGGTGGGATTGACCAAACATATTCCAATCTTGTGGCCTTTAACCACAAAGGATATGAACCTTAGTTGCTGGCCCAACTCGCTTTCCTTATACAAGTAAAAGCCCTCAACAAAACTGTTCATCAAACGATAATTGACAAGAGTGCATCTACTTGTATATTGTCAATGAGCTGCTGGAAAACTTTAGGCTCACCACCCTTGTCACGATCATCAACGAAACTAAAAGCATTAGATGAAAGAACATACACACTGTATGGGATATTAAGTAACTTGCAAATCGAACTGGGGGGCAAAACAATAGAAATTGAAGTCAAAGTTATCGATGGAAACCTCGATTACAATATCCTACGAGGAAGGCCCTAGATTTATGCTATGGCTGCTGTTGTGTCAACATACTTTAGAAAGATTGCATTTCCCTTCTAAGGCAAAATTACAATCATTGACCAACTAACCTTTCTCCCCAATAGTTCACAAGTTACAGGAAGCATTCCAATGATCCATGGAAGCTCTCCATCGCTTCAAAATGTCGGAGTAGGCCTCCTAAAAGACCTTGCCTTAATGGGTACTTTTGGCCTCCCGCCTGCAAGTAATCTGGCGGAAGTGGCCATGGTGGAAACCTGTAATATGTTATCTTCTACATCAGAAAAAATTAAGAAGATTTCCAAATATTTTGTTAGCATGGATCATCACCACGTATTGCCTCCAAGCCCAATAGGAATTTTGTAGCAATCAATTTTCTTGGCCTGGGCAATAAACCCAAATGAATGCTCATCAAGTGTTTGGATAGATAGGTATCAAGAATATGGCACCTCTTCAAATCCTTGGTTGCATGTACATTCTACAGACGAAGGAATCATTCAATCAATGATGATAGGAGAGACCATGGGAAGATTACCACCATCGTTCCCATCTCCAAAATAATGACGAAGATTATTCCAGTGACCTTGAACATCCTTCAGTTTTTGATTTTCTATCAAATACTGTAAATGTGATGGACTCTAAGTGAAATCTGTCCAATATTGAAGGAACTATCGGCATAAATATCTCGACCAAACCTGATGTTGTAGAGAATATTCATGTTGGAAAATCTTGTTCTCCTTCAGAACTAGAAATATATTGTGCTTTCTTTCACTAATTCAGGATGTCTTTGCATTTTCATATGAAGAAATGCCAAGCATTGACTTGAGCATCGTTGAACATGAAATCAAGATGTATCCAGATGTCAAACCAGTGCAACAATGGCTTCGATAGGTTCACTCAAAGAAAGCCATTGCCATCAAGGCAAAAGTTGAAAACATTTTACATGCTAGTTTCATTTACCCTATACCTCTAACTGATTGGGTATCGAATATTGTTCCTGTAATGAAAAAGCAAGGAACGATTAGAGTGTGCATTGATTACAGGGATGTAAATCAAGCTTGTCCAAAGGACAACTACCCTACACCCTTCATCGACTAGATAATTGATGAATGCGTCGGATGTGAAATCTTTTCATTCATGGATGGATTTTCTAGGTATAATCAAATAAACATCCACCCATAGGATCAGTAGAAGACTGCATTTATATGTCCGTGGGGCACATTTGCGTACCGTAAACTACCTTTCAGTTTAAAGAACATAGGGGCGACTTTTCAGAGGGCTATGAACTACAGCTTCCATAACATCAAACACATCATTCAACCATATCTCGACGATCTACCGGCTCATTTGCGAAAGTGGACTGATCATCCGTAGCATTTGAGAGCTATATTTCTACGTTGCCGACACTACAAAATACGACTCAATCCACACAAATGTGCGTTTTGTGTCAATTATGGTGGTTTACTTGACTTCGTTGTTTCTAAGGATGGGATTCGACTCGACCCTTGTAAGGTTCAGGCAATCATCGACATGCCTCCACCTTCCAATTTGCTTCAGATTCAGAAACTCCAAGGGAAAGCAAACTTTCTGAGGAGGTTCATTCCAAATTACACCGAACTTGCTAAAGGTTATACGCATCTTTTGAAAAAAAAGTGCCCTTCAACTAGGATCAGGTTGCACAAGATTCCTTTGATACTCTAAAGTAATCCCTAATAAAGGCATCATTAATGTACGCTCCTGATTATCAAAAAGACATTAACCTGTATCTAGCTGCAGCAGATACAACCATCGCAATGGTTTTAGTACAAGAAGAGAATGGAATTGAAAATCCGATCTATTATTTAAGTCGAAACTTAGATGATACAGAAAGAAAGTACTCCTATGTTGAAAAGCTGGCTCTTGCAGCTGTTCAAGCAGTACAGAGATTTCGACACTATATCCTCTTTCGCAAAACTACCATTTTGTCACATTGCAAACCTATGACTTACATTCTGTCGCGTCAATTACTAGGGGGAAAATATTTGAAATGGATAGCCATTTTGTAAGAGCTTGATCTAGAATTCATAAAATCCAAATCAAAGAAATCTCTAGTTTTCGTGGAGTTACTATGTGACCTCCCATCATTGTCCAACGATTCAACATCTAAAGCATCAATTATGGATGAATCTTTGTTTCTGATGTCGTCAAGTGATCCCTCGTATGGAGATATATTGATCTATCTCCAAACCCAAACATACAAGCCTAATACCTCTCACTCTGAATAGCGACATACTCGATACCAAGCAAAAGACTACATGATCGTCAGTGATACACTCTACCGTCGAGGTATCGATACAGTTCTGTGAAGATGCCTCATGCATGAGGAGGCTGAAAAAGTCCCGAATGATTGTCACTCGGGCGTGTGTGGGGGGCATCAATCTGGTTATGCTACGACACAAAAGATCTTACGAGCAGGTTACTTCTAGCCTACTATATTCAAAGATTGCATAATTGCAGTCAGAAGTTGCCATGCTTGTCAAATCTTCCACCGCAAAACCAAACTACCACCCGCACCTTTGCATCCAGTAGTTGTTGTTGGGCCATTCGCCAAATGGGGCATAGATTTCATGACCTGTAACCCCACCTTGGCCAGGGGGCATGGATATATCATAGTTGTAGTTGACTATTTTACAAAATGGGTTGAGATGCCTACATTAAACAATAGTGGTGAAATGGCTGCTCTTTTCTTTTTCAATCATGTAGTCTCTAGATTTGGTGTTCCATAGGTTATAGTCATAGATCATGGATCACATTTTCGCAATCACATGATGGTTGAATTAGCTGCCAAATTAGGACCGTCACATGATAGTTCTACTCCGTATTATCCGCAAGCTAATGGACAAGTTGAAGCCATCAAAAAGGTCCTAAAGCGCATGTTGCAAAGGATGATTAGAGTCCACAAATGGAATTGGCACATAATCATGTACTCAACCTTGTGGGCATATAGAACATTAGTGAGAAATGCAACCAGATTTACACCATTTCAGTTAGTGTATGGCCTGGAAGTGGTCTTACCGATTCAGTGTGAAATTTCATCTCTCAAGCTCGCAGTTGATCTACTTCCCAAAACTTCAGATGACACCCATCATGATGTCACTTTGGCTAATGAAGCTCATAAGAAATGTGTCAAGGTGTAATTGGACAGAAATGTCAAACCTCGTGTCTTCTCAGAAGGTGACCTGGTCTTGCCATACAATTAGGAATCCGATAAGTTGGGAGGAGGTAAGTTTGAACCATTGTGGATGGGCCCCTACATTGTTAAAGGAGTATTGGCAAAAGGAGCCTACAAGTTAGTAGATTACGATGGGATTCCACTGTCGAGACCCTAAAACAGGTTGTATCTTAAGCGTTACTATGCTTGATTAAGTGTAGTAGTCTCTTTGTATGCTTTTGTTACATTTTTTGTTTTCATCAAGAGTGATCATTTTGGTTAGATAATCCACTTTTCATTTGTTGCAGATGTCAAACCTATTGGAATCATTTGTTGGATACGCTGACAGAGCTAGTTGTAGTACATGGAGCCTATCTTCTACAGCCTGGGCCATTTTGATCCAAGCGGCGAGTTAAAGAGTTTTAGAGGGATATGTATTGGTCGATCAACGAACAACATCGCTGAGTACAATGTGTTGATGGAGCTTCTCTCTGATGCCATCGCACATGGCAGACACTGACTTGTTGTCAGGCTAGACTCATAACTCGTCATCCTACAACTTACTCGCATCTACTCCATTAGAACCCAGCTATCTATCGTATGTTCCTAAGGGTCAAGATTTTGGAAAGACAGTTTGATTCTATTCAATATCAACACATTTCTAGAAACTTAAACACGTTAACTGACTCATTAGAAAATTATGTGCTAGATAGATATTTGCAGCATTTATAAAGGAAAAAGCATTTCAATAAACATTTGCATCAGGATCACATAACTTAACCAAAATAAAAGCTCCGAAAATAAAAAACATATATAACTGTTTATAGTTTTTACAAAATGTTCTGTGTCGAGGACAAAATTGGTCATATGACCCAAAAACTCAAAAATGCAGGCAAGTACCCTAGATTAATGCCATTGGTGATAACAAGTCACCGCTTGTGTAATCAAATATAAGAGCCTAGTCCATTGACTCGACACGCCAGTGGTATGGCGTTGTAATCTCAGAGGTAACTCGTCGGTCCTCACATCCTGAATACTAAGGGTGAGACCCTCGATCTAATCCTACAATACTGCAAGGGTCTCTACTATGTCCAGATCACGAAGGATAACCCTCCCCGCAGCCTCTCCTACTGGAATGGAAGCTGCTACCCTCGGGCGCAATGTTGTTCGCACTGGTCCAATATCTGCACAAATATATGGGTTTGATTAGTCTTGATAACATTTAAACAACATAAGAACATTATAAAAGCAATAAACAAGAGATATGGTCAAATCTTTTTACCTATAACACCCCACTGCTCGCCAGCCAGTAACGCCAAATTTGGGTCGCCTCAAAAATCCATCCCAACATATGGATACTCAGAAAATATCATCTCCTGATGATTGAACCACTCAAAGAAGGCATGAGAGAATGAAATCTGTGACTGACCAGCATGTCTGGCCATGAGATCGACACATCTCTGCATCTGTGGTTCCCTCGGTGTCGACAGTCCGAGTGAAATGTACTGTGGCTGCATCAATAGAATCTTCCCCAAGGCAAAAGTGGTCATAATAGAACCATAACCAAAGTTCTTGGATCTTACGTTCTTCACCTTGGAAAGTTGTTCTTTTATAACTGGAAGTACTGCATCACACCAGTTGAATACCTTTGATTCAAGGCATTCTAGGGCATACTGCATATAGGACCTGTTGGCCAAATGAAGAGTCATGCCACCAGCCAATCTAGTGAAGGTGAATAAAGTAGTCCTCAATGACCAGTTAGTGATATCTCGGATACTGATATTACCATCCCTGCTCAGTTGAGAACTGTCTCTACAAAACTGACAACTATAATCCCTCACGGATTCACCCCCATGGGTGGATCCTGATAGTGAGAGAGGGGCACCACGCCTCGATAACCTAGTCAAAAAGTAGATATCCACAACTGTCGAAGGGATGGATCTACCTCTAATCTAGAACACTTGGTTGGTGGGATCCCATGCATCGAGAAGATATTGCAACAAATTGATTTGTTGCCTCATGCTGGATATGTGGAAGATTTGAGCAAGCCACAGTTTTGTAATGCAGTAACCATACTAGGATCATGTAAGGAAATCATATCCTCTTCTTCATGCTCACGTTCACACCATGTAACGACCATCTTGATCCGATGAATCTTTGAAAAACAAACAAGAGAGGAATTAGGGTCCTGATTTGGGAAAAAATAGGCAAAATTTCCATGAAAAAACAATGCATAAACTTCTCCTCTTCCACCCATTGCACCTTAGCTATGTACAGGGTGGGATGCATACTTACTGGTCAATGGCCAGCTCAGTATGCATCACACTTTTCGATGCATACCAGGTGTGATGAGAAGAGAACGAATTGTTCAAAACCCTGAGGCCCAGAAAAATAGGAAAAGCTACTCAGAACTAGAAAAGGAAAGAATGCAATTAAAGAGCTCAGGGTTAGCTCCTACCTGGTCCAGACGGCACCGAAAATAGTCCACCGAATCTCCTAGAATCAATTGATGAAAATCAAGGGAGAAAACACCTCCAGAGCTCCAACAATCCCAAATTTGAATGAAATGGTAAAAATGAGAGGTAAAATTATTTTTGTGTTATTGTTCACGTAATTCAAGTAAGATGTTGGTTTTTAACTCATTTTTCAAGCATGTATTTACATTTCTAATCAATTTGATGGAGCAATTGAACAGGTAGTAGGACCATCAAAAGAACATAGTGTTAATAGTGAATTGAACATCTCTGACTATTATCACGAGAAATGTTTCCACAAAGTTCAAGCTCGTTAAAAAATAAACCTAGAAATGAGAAATATTTCCACAAAGTTCAAGCTCGTTAAAAAATAAACCCGCCACTGAGCACATGTTGGCACAAGGTTCAAGCTCATTAAAAAACAAACCCGCCTTTCAATAAATAACCTTTTTGATTGCATTGCTATCAGCCTTTTGAGCCTTGGTCATGTTCTTACCATCACCTCCACTCTTTTAGCCAATCATATGCCTCCACTTGATTGTTTACCCTTTTGAGGAACAGCTACGATGAGTGATTCTATTAGCCACCCTCATTACATTTCCATGTTTGAGAAGTTCCAAACTTACCTGGAACCAGTTGCTACTCGGATTCATCACTCGTTCCTCAAAAAACGAGTGTCTTTTAAGCTCTTTTTTGACTCGTAAAATATGAAAATATTGCCGAGCTACTGGCCTTTCTAACTCGTTAAAGTAAAGGGAAGTGCCATCCCTCCTCTATATTTTAATCTTTTTTGACCTGAGGGATCATTACACAAAAAGATCGAGCACTTGTCTAGTTTGGCTTGCTAAAACTATCGAAAAGTCATCCCTTTTGTATTATTTTGTACTTTTTTGGACTTAAGGGATTATGCCATGAAAAAGGACTACTGGAGTTTCCTTTTCGTCTCTTTTCAAACTCTCTAAACATGAAAAGGAATGCGTTGTCTTTTTCGTTAAACTCATTAAAACAATAGCGACAAAATTGTCCATTTGGACAAGAGTGAGTTTCGCTGTTGCTAGGCTCGCTAAAACATAGCGATAGGTTTGCTTGAAGAGAAAATTATAGAACAAGCATATGTTATCGTCCTCAATCTTGACAAAAATAAAGAGGTACTGGTCAGCAATGAATGGGGAAAAAGGGAAGAAAACTTGAAGAACTTCATTGGTAGCAGGTTGCTCTTGAACATGACACTTTCACTCCATCACCATGATTGAGTCGGGTTGGGTTATTCCGTTCACCATCACCGTTGGTCCTCCATACCATCCATGGGGTTAATGCTACTGATCCATTACAGTGTCACCGATATGTTCAAGAGAAATCTCTTAGAGATCTCACCAACCCAGCTAATGCCTCATCCACTACAATACCTTCACGCTCCATTTTTCATGACTGCCACCTTGAACCTTGTATCATCAGATCATTTTCACCTCCAGAAAATCATTTGCTTCGTTTCGTATCATAGATGTGGGATTCATTAAGGCCCTCCTATGAAGAGTCACTTCTTGTCGACATCAGCTCATTATCCAAGAAGTTGACTTAGGAACAACCCTTTCAGTAATTTGAAGCTTGCATGCCTCAATGGCAAGTTTCTCACTTCCGGCAACAAGTTTACATCAATGGCCTTCGACTGAAAGATTTTGCATGGTGTTCGACATCGACTCATATATTCACACCACGTGAATTATACTGCAGTACCTTGAGGGTCATCATCATTATCAGTGATTCCTCTCACGCCTGTTAACAACTTACATCATTGGCCGGTAGTGAGGTGATGTCTTTCCATGTTCGACTTCAGAACGTATTTTCACATGGATTGACTTGTACATCGGGAAAATATTGAATGAGTTTTAAGACCCTGGATCTAGTTTCATCCATCTGGGCTACAATATATTCAGGAAAATAAAGACATCAAATGTACTCCATAGCTACACAGATGATCATCTAAGCTAAGGGATGATGGCTCTAGCAGAATCATCAGTCTGCCACACAAACGGTTGTTTGTCCTATGTACATGAAAATGAATTTATAAATCTAAGCATGGGAATGATCGCCTCAGCTAGATCATGAAAGTAATATGAGGATAATGTATGGTATTGTATTTTATACAGGTCACCTTCTAGTTCGAAAAATCTCGGATCCTCATGATAAAGAATTTCACTCGACATCAGAAGATTTATGACCTCATGCTTTAGGGGGAAACTGTTATAGGCATATTTGGGCACTGCAACCCCAATCAAAAATGTCAATAAACCAAGGGCTCTTAAACCCCTGAAAGTGTTGTTTCAAACCCTAAGGATCAAGGTCAACTGATTACACCAATTCCCAAAAGTTCTCCCTGAACAACTACTAAGAACTGGTCAAAACTGGACCATACAGGTTGCTCCATGCTGAGGGTGCGATGCATCTCACCTGTTACACACAAGGGGTGCAATGCATACTGAAAAGTCCTTATGTAGGGTGTGATGAGCGAGAGCAGACAAATGACAGAGGCATTTTTCTAGGTGGAAACTTAGAGAATCTTCTAGAAACTGCTCATATGACACTTACCTCTTTGAATTCACCCAGGGATGAGTAAGAGATCATGAAACCTCCAACTGGAACCAAGAACTATCATTGAAATGACACTAATCAAAAACCCAGAAGCTGACTCACCTCCTGCAAATATCTATATATGGATCCCTCATCCTAGAGATCCAGAGGCTGGAATTTTGTAATTTGTAAGGAAGTGTTGTTGGTTTCTCTTTGAGACATTGTATTGTTGGGTGATCTTGCTTTTCATGAGATGAAGAGGGCCTTCATGCTAGGAGGATGATGCTGGATTAGACAGCTGGGTTGTAATCCTCTCTTCTACTTCTGTCAATAAAGTTATTTGAGTTTTCCTCCATATACTTGTGTGTTTATGAATCTTGTATTTCTGTATGCAATTGTATGGTTAATGTACCTCTGATTCTACATTGTTTATGGTATGATATATCTCTATGCTTTGATGGTATTTTGCTGCTTTGCCTCTACATGTGTTCTTTGAAGCAGGACAAGTGAGAAAGGAGTGGTGAAGCTCTATCAAAGGAGATTGGAAATAAGCAAGGAGCCAAGCGAAAGACTAAGGTTGGTGCTCTCTACTTCTCTCTCATCTATCTCCCATAAAGGAAAACACAAGTTACTTTGAATTGTTTATTTCTAAGATAGCTACTTATCTTAGTGGGACTAGAAGATCTGAATAGACACTAGTTTTCCCAGAAACACTCATGTTGCCATGTTAATTTTTATTAGATTTATTTTATTTTTTGTTGTTGCTTTTGATCTTGAAGTATAACAAATGGAGATGAATACAGCATTTCTACATGAGGATTGCGAAGAAGAAATCTACATGAAGTGGCCAGAAGTTTTTTTTTTCAAAGGAAAGAAAGAACTAGTTTGTTGGATGGAAAACTCCCTTTATAGGTTAAAACAATATATTATTATTATTATTGTTTTTTTTTTTAAAATTTGTGATTGTAAATAGGAACAACATGGCTAATTTGTGAATAACTAGAAATAAATAGATATGAACATTGAACCTTATTTAAAGGTGTTTTTATAATTTTTCTAGCATCATTATTGTGTATAGATAACAAAGTTTGCCTATATTTTAGAACATGAATATTAGATTAGTATTCAATAGAGCACACACTTTATATATAATATGACACACACATACTCAACACATTGACACTTACGAAAAACCTCAAACTATAATAGCCCCATCCTTTTAACTCCAATTATCACATTTGAAATTGTAGGTACATTTTGTCTTATATGAATAATACACTTTAAAAGAGTTCTATATCAACTATACCTGTGATATATTCTTTGGAATTTTCATGAAGTTCATGACATAAATGTCCATGATTATAATACATAAATGATGTAAATTGCCATGATTCTTTTTTTTATTACATGCTTGTTAGTAGCTTGATGATGTACTTCATGCAGTTCTCTCACAAAATAGTGAGAAGGAGTTGTTAATAGACACTTAGATTTTTAAGGTTTTAAGGTTTTCTATGCCCCCCACATAAAAAAGTGTCATAAATGAAAAAGTTATAACTCATACACTAAACAATTTTGTATTTTAAACTTTAGTTCTTCTAATAGGAATCATTTCTCAACTTTCTTGAAAGAATATTTTAAAAGGCCTAAATGGCAAACTAAAAAAAAGAGACTCAATTTTACATTACTTTTCTATTTTTTGATCTCAACAAACTCTTTTAATAAAAGATATAGAAATATGATTTACAAATGAGTTTTACAAACCCCAATATCCATGAAAATGAGCTTATCCAAAGATATAACAAGTGATATCTTTATATTTATTTTTTCATAAATATTTATAATTATTTAAATTTAAGTCACTTACATTATTTATGTTTATATCATAAATTTATATACATTATTATATTAATAGACATGCTTATTTGGAATATAAGTTTTCAAAATTTTAATTTAAATATTAAAATCTTAAGTAGGTGGTAAAAATTTAACCTCTACAAAATATGCTAGAATATTCATAAATCAAAGATTGAGATTTATACTTTTTTTTTTAATTAAATTAATTAATTTTAAAAAAAGGTCATACCATTGTAATGATCCATAATATTGTAACAAAATCTATTTATAAATTAAGATTCTACATGGTAAAGTGGTGTTGAATCTCCATGATTAATAATCTTGTTACATATTTTTTTAAATATATTATTCATATATTAATTCTTCAAATAATAATAATATCAAAACAAGTTAACTTTTATGTTTTCTCTTTCAAAATTTTCCATGTGAAATGTATTTTGAGGTAAGTGTTTGATGTCTATCAATATTTATTATCAATTTAATCTATATGGCCATTCTAGTTTATACATAAACATATGCCCCATTATCATTCAAAAATTACCTTATATTATTCACTTAAATCAAGTGGATTATAATTGTAATTAAGCTAGAACTTATTTTTTTATAAGATATAACTTAAATATTTTATACAAGTATTTTAATAAAGCATATATTATAGTAATAAATAAAATTGTGATTTAACTTGTTATTTTCTTTTATTAAGATTAAGATGGAATATTATTATAAAGTATATAATGTCATGAATTCATAAATGCTATTTAAATTGAAATCATTTTTTATTTATTGAATTTAAAATTATTTTTAATAATAAAAATAATAATTTAATTTTAAAGTTATGATTGTCTGTCAAATAAGGGATTTTATCCACATAACAATTTGGTTTAAAAAAAAGTTTATAAAGGTCTACATGCTCTATTCCATCTAGATTTAAATGATAACCTTTTAAGAGAACTTTTTAATAATAATGCCATTATTGGGTCGAGAGGTACTTTGCAACCCAATATGGTAGAGATGTTGTAATGTAATGTTTAAAATTTTGAGTAAGTCAAATTACATAAAAATAAAACTAACTTAAATTAAATTAAATAAAAACAGTAATGTAATGTAATGCAAACATTTTAACTTGGTCAAAATAAGATTACAAAGAAATAACAAAATAAAAACAAACCTATAAAAATAAAACTAAAGTTAAAGTAAAAATGACCCATGGCATTGAGAACCCATGATATTCCTATGAAATATATCCTATTTGAAGGGGAAAATTAAATAAGCTTATATCCATCTTGATCTAGACTTATGCAGGAACACAAAAAAATACAGAAACATTCATATACATAGAGATGCAACATAAATAAAACTTCATTTCATTAATATCGCAGAACTGAAATATGCTTACATACAAAAACAAAAATAAACTATCTTGGGTGATGGTAGCTTATCTCTCAAAAGAGATGTGGAAACTATACGCCTCTGAACTGTGTTACAATGAGGCTCAAGGCCTAATTATTATTGAGAAACACTAGAAAACCCTAAACATCCAAAAAACTAACCCTAGGAGATGAAGTGCCAAAATTGTGGGCCCCGTTTGGGTAAATTGGTACATCAACTTCTTGGGGTCGTAAGTTTGGCATACTATCTCCATTTGGCTATCATAATATCTCGTTTCAAAGATTTTGAAGAGGTCAAAAAATATTTCTTAATTAATTTTGGACTTTCATGTCTCTTTGTTTTCTCTAAAAACGTCTTTTAGTCACTCAAAACAACTCTAGAAGTTTAGGACCCAAAAAAATGCCAAAAATAGTAAGTTATACTATAATTAAAGAAACAAAAAAGAAACAACGATGGATTTCCAAGTGGAATAGGCAGGTGGCTACCAATATCCACTTGGATCAATCCTCCCCGATTAGGAAGCAATGGTCCCCATTGCATTGAGTGCCTCCATGAGATGGGGAAACTTCTGTTGAAATTAGTCCCCGGGAAGCCACTTGTCTTGGTGCAGGACTTGGCCAACTTTAATAACCCGATATAGTTGGATCTTCTACTAGCAACTACTCTTGATCTGCATGTCCATGATTTGATCAGTTGTGGCAGTCTTCCACACATCAAAGGGTTTGATAGGCACCTAGTGATAACTATACTTCAAGTCAATCTTGTTGAAATATTTGGCTCCATTGAGTTGGTCCAAAAGGTAATCAATCTATGGGATTTGGTACCTATTCCAGACAATGATCTTGTTCAACGCCCGATAGTCAATATAGAGTCTCTAGTTCCCATCTTTCTTCTATACCAATACAAGAGGGCTCTTGCAAGGTGATGAGTTTGGCTTAATGTTCCATTTCTACAAAAACTCTTGAATCTACCTCTTGATATCATCGTTTTCTAGAACAGAGCATCGATAGATCAGCCCATTAGGTAGCAACGCACCTGGGGTCACAGATCGATGGAGTCCTTGACCTGACATTGCGGAGGTACCCGTGTAGGTGAGATGAAAATATCCCTGTACTCCTCCACAACCTTGTCCATCTACTGCTGCTGCGTGGAGGAACCCTGTTTGGAAGTTGTGGCCATTTCTTGGTTTGAGAAATGATCTTACTACATTTCTTTGTAGTGATCAAAGAGATGGTGGTCAGTGGGGCTACCTCCAGTATCTTGTACAACTTATCGCCCAAAGTAATAATCAAATAGCGACATATAGACTCATAAAACATGTCACTTTCACAAGTATGGTTTTCCTAATAATACATCACAAATTTGAAGAGGAGAAAAATCACACAGTACCTCATTTATGAAGGGCTTGATGTTGTAGGGAAGGTGGCACTGCTGGCTAACGCGAAGAGCTCATCCTTAGTGAAGCCATCTGATGGTGTGTGACTACGAATTTGTTGTAGTCGATAGGCCGAACCGCTTCACATCTTCTTTTGAAATGAGGTTATTTTGTCTCTCGCCGTCGACAATCAACTACAGTAGAGAACCCTTCACCCACATTTTTGAGTGGAAGAGGCATTCCTCCTCTAGATCTTTAGGCTCATTCTTCTAGATCTTAGTGGTGGGCACAGTGGCACGGGGTTCCACGTCAATGATTGATGCAGCAAAGCTGCATCTTTACATAATTTGCATGTGAACCTGTGGGTTATGGGCCCATGTATACATCAAAATCATTTCAATCAGTGGACTTCACAACAAAATAATACCACAACTGCAATATATCTTTACCGATTGAAACCCTTATTGCAATTCCCTTAAACCTTCATAAATTCCTCTGTTGATCTATTTGCCCATCCAACAATTATCATGTAATCGCGCTCTAACTATCATGATAGATAAAATTCCAGAAGCACACAAGAAAAGTTGTTTTGGGTGCGCTACGTGGTGCCTCCAAGTTTTATCGCACGCTCTCAAGAATTTCCGCTTACCATTTTATTTCCACGCAATATACCACTTGTGTCTTTGGAAAACTACTTCCGAGTTCTATTGTGTTGTTCAATCAACTCCAATTCTGATTGAAACTCTCTTCTGTTGATTTGTTCTCAAATCCAACAGATCTCTCGCTCGCTTATCGATGGAATTCACAATATAACACAAATTTCTCTTTGCCATACTTTGTCTAAGGCGAAGTTCATAGGAACTTCATCCCTTACACTCGCACACACAATTTATCAACTTATAGTAAAAGATGTATATGTAAACAATACACAGACACACAAAATCCAGATTTCGCATGGATGTATAATAACATGCATATTTCAATTATAAACAAAACTCGATTACAGGCTAAGGCCTCACGACCTGAGTCACAAATTTCACTGCGCTACCTTGCATACTCTATCTATCCCTTTCAAACAACATAGACTCTCTTATATAGGAAATTATAAAGGGAGGAATCATTTAAGATCCATGAGTTTCTCCCACAATCGCTCAATCAAACCCCTAAATCTCTCTATTCACATGCATGGAAGATAATTACATTTAATTAAGCCTTCTAAAGACTTATTAATTCCATTAATTTAGTTCTGTTTAAATATAATTTTCCTCGGTTTACAATGATTTTCCACGTTTCCCCTTTCACAGCCTTTGAATTTAAATTTTGATTAAAGGTGTTTTGATGGTCCTATATCAGACTCCCAAGGTACAAAAATTTTATGACCTCCTGGTGATATGCCTTCTTGGTCTCTCGTAACAACATTCGTGCACTGTAACAAAACCTTTGCAGTAGCAAGTCCTCCGTGCTACATGATACCTCACTAAGCTTCTCTCCTCTGAGCTCAATCTTTTGGCATCTCTCTAGTTCTCTCCTTTGGAACCATATGAGCACTCCATGCTCTAGAATGCTGCAAAATTCTCACCTTCCTCTGCTGCTACCTTCACAAATATATAAAGATGACACACATATCAAGTCACAACATATTTGTACCTCTATCCATTCCATGCTACTCACTCTATAGGAAATATTTCCTTGCTTTGATACTACTTTGATGTAGCAAAGCTACATTTTTACATAATTCACGCGTGGACCTATGGGTTATGGGCCCACGTATACATCAGAAGCATTTCAATCAGCTGACTTCACAACAAAACATTACCACAACCGCAATATATCTTTACCAACTGAAACCCTTATCACGATTCTCTTAAACCTTCATAAATTCCACCAATGATCTATTTTCCCATCTAACGGTTATCGTGTAATCGTGCTCTAACTAGCATGACGGATAAAATTTTGGAAGCACGCAATAAAAGTTGTTTTTGGTGTGCTACATGGTGCCTCCATGTTTTATCATGTGCTCTCAATAATTTTAGCTTACCATTTTATTTCCATGCGATATACCACTTACCATATTTGGAAAACTGCTCCTCAGTTCTGTTGTGTTGTTCAATTGACTCCAGTTGCGATTGAAACTCTCCTTCGTTGATCTATTCTAAAATCCAATAGATCTCTCGTTCACTTATCGGTGGAATTCACATTACAACATAAATTTATCTTTGCCATACTTTTTCTAAGATGAAGTTCATAGGAACGTCGTCCCTTACACTCGCACATGCAATTTATCAACTTATAATAAAGAATGTATATGTAAAAAATACACAAACACACAAAATATAGATTTTTCTTGGATGTATAATAACACACATATTTCAATTATAAACAGAACTCGATTACAGGCTAAGGCCTCATGGCCCGAGTCACAAATTTCACTGCAGCTACATTGCATACTCTATCTATCCCTTTCACATAACACAGACTCTCTTATATAGAAAATTTCAAAGGGTGGAATTGTTTAAGTCCATGAGTTTCTCCCATAATTGCTCAATCAAACCCCTAAATATCTCTATTCGCATGCATGGCAGATAATTGCATTTAATGAAGCTTTCTAGAGACTTATCAATTCCATTAATTTAGCTTTGTTTAAACAAAATTTTCCCTGGTTTACAATGATTGTCAACATTTCCCCTTTCACAGCTTTGAATTTAAATTTTGATTAAGGGCGTTCCGATGCTCTTGCATCAGACTCCCGAGGTACAAAAATTTTATTACCTACTCGTCATATGCCTTCTTGGTATCTCGTAACAACATTCATGAGCTACAACAAAACCTCTGCAGTAGAAAGTCCTCCCTACTACATGATACCTCGCTAAGCTTCTCTACTCTGAGCTCACTCTTTTGGCATCTCTCTAGTTCTCTCCTATGGAACCGTATGAGCACTCTATGCTCTAGGCTGCTACAAATATTCTCACCTTCCTCTACTGCTACCTTGACAAAAATATAAAGACCACACACTTACCAAATCACAACATATTTGTACCTCCGTCCATTGCATGCAACTCGCCCTATAGGAAACCTTTCCTTGCTCTGATAGCACTTTAATGCAGCAAAGCTGCATCTTTACATAATTTGCGCGTGGACCTGTTAGCTATGGGCCCACCTATACATCAGAAGCATTGCAATCAATGAACTTCACAACAAAATAATACCACAACCGCAATATATATTTACCGACCGAAACCCTTATCACAATTCCCTTAAACCTTCATAAATTCCACCATTGATCTATTTACCCATCCAACGGTTATCATGTAATCACACTCTAAATAGCACAACAGATAAAATTTCAGAAGCACACGAGAAAAGTTTTTTTTGGGTGTGCTACGTGGCACCTCCACATTTTATCACATGCTCTCAAGAATTTTAGCTTACCATTTTATTTCCACGTGATATACCACTTACCGTCTTTGGAAAACTGCTCCCCAGTTCTGCTATGTTGTTCAATCGACTCCAGTTGCGATTGAAACTCTCCTCCGTTGATCCATTCTCAAAACCAACGGATCTCTCATTCGCTTATCAGTGGAATTCGCATTACGACAAAAATTTATCTCTGCCATACTATGTCTAAGGTGAAGTTCATAGGAACTTCGTCCCTTACACTATCGCACATGCAATTTATCAACTTATAGTAAAAAATGTATATGTAAACAATACACAGACACATAAAATCTAGATTTTGCCTGGATGTATAATAACACGCATATTTTAGTTATAAAAAAAACTTGATTACAGGCTAAGGCCTCACAGCCCGAGTGACAAATTGCCCTTCAGCTACATTGCATACTCTATCTATCCCTTTCACACAACACAGAATCTCTTATGTAGGAAATTACAAAGGGAGGAATCATTTAAGATCCATGAGTTTCTCCCATAATCGCTCAATTAAACCCCTAAATATCTCTATTCACATGAATGGAAGATAATCACATTTAATGAAGCCTTCTAGAGACTTATCAATTCCATTAATTTAGCTCTGTTTAAATAGAATTTGCCCCAGTTTACAATGATTGTCCACATTTCCCCTTTCACAGCTTTGAATTTAAATTTTGATTAAGGGTGTTTCGATGCTCCTACATTAGACTCCCGAGGAACAAAAATTTTATGACCTCCTAGTGATATGCCTTCTTGGTCTCTCGTAACAACATTCGTGAGCTGTAAAACAAACCTCTGCAGTAGTAAGTCCTCCCTGCTACATGATACCTCACTAAGCTTCTCTCCTCTGAGATCAGTATTTTGGCATCTCTCTGGTTCTCTCCTTTGGAACCATATGAGCACTCCATGCTCTAGGTTGTTGCAAAATCTTCTCACCTTCCTCTACTGCTACCTTCACAAAAATATAAAGACCACACACCTACCAAATCACAACATATTTGTACCTACGTCCATTGCATGCCACCCGCTTTGCAGGAATTCTTTCCCTGCTCTGGTAGCACTTTGATGTAGCAAGTTGCATCTTTACATAATTCGTGTGTGGACCTTTGGGTTATGGGCCCACGTATACATCAGAAGCATTTCAATTAGCATACTTCACAACAAAATAATACCTTATCCGCAATATATCTTTATCGATCGAAACCATTATCACAATTCCCTTAAACCTTCATAAATTCCACAGTTGATCTATTTGCCCATCTAATGGTTATCACGTAATCGCGCTCTAACTAGCATGATGGATAAAATTCCAGAAGCACATGAGAAAAGTTGTTTTGTGTGTGCTACGTGGTGCCTCCATGTTTTATCATGCGCTCTCAAGAATTTCCACTTACCATTTTATTTCCACGTGATATACCACTTAATGTCTTTGGAAAACTGCTCCCCGGTTCAGCTGTGCTATTCAATCGACTCTAGTTACAATTGAAACTCTCCTCCATTGATCTCTTCTCAATTCCGATGGATCTCTCATTTGATTATTCGTGGAATTCGCATTACAACACAAATTTATCTCTGCCATACTTTGTTTAAGGTGAAGTTCATAGGAACTTCGTCCCTTACACTATTGCACATGCAATTTATCAACCTATAGTAAAGAATGTATATGTAAACAATACACAGACACACAAAATCTAGATTTTTCTTGGATGTATAATAACACACATATTTTAGTTATAAACAAAACTTGATTACAGGCTAAGGCCTCACGGCCCGAGTGACAAATTTCCCTTTAGCTACATTGCATACTCTATCTATCCCTTTCACACAACATAGACTCTCTTATATAGGAAATTACAAAGGGAGGAATCATTTAAGATCCATGAGTTTCTCCCATAATTGCTCAATTAAACCCCTAAATATCTCTATTCGCATGCATGGAAGATAATTACATTTAATGAAGCCTTCTGGAGACTTATCAATTCCATTAATTTAGCTCTATTTAAATAGAATTTGCCCCAGTTTACAATGAGTGTCCGGTTTCCCCTTTCACAGCTTTGAATTTAAATTTTGATTAAGGGTGTTTCGATGCTCCTACAATAGACTCCCGAGGAACAAAAATTTTATGACCTCCTGGTGATATTCCTTCTTGGTCTCTTGTAACAACATTCGTGAGCTGTAAAACAAACCTCTGCAGTAGTAAGTCCTCCCTGCTACATGATACCTCACTAAGCTTCTCTCCTCTGAGATCAGTATTTTGGCATCTCTTTGGTTCTCTCCTTTGGAACCATATCAACACTCCATGCTCTAGGTTGTTGCAAAATCTTCTCACCTTCCTCTACTACTACCTTCACAAAAATATAAAGACCACACACCTACCAAATCACAACATATTTGTACCTACGTCCATTGCATGCTACCCCTTTGTAGGAATTCTTTCCTTGCTCTGATAGCACTTTGATGTAGCAAAGTTGCATCTTTACATAATTCGTGCGTGGACCTGTGGGTTATGGGCCCACGTATACATCAGTAGCATTTCAATCAGCAGACTTCACAACAAAATAATACCTTATCCGCAATATATCTTTACTGATCGAAACCCTTATCACAATTCCCTTAAACCTTCATAAATTCCATAGTTGATCTATTTGCCCATCCAATGGTTATCACGTAATCGCACTCTAACTAGCATGATGGATAAAATTCTAGAGGCACGTGAGAAAATTTGTTTTGGGTGTGCTACGTGGTGCCTCCATGTTTTATCATGCGCTCTCAAGAATTTCCACTTACCATTTTATTTCCACATGATATACCACTTAACGTCTTTGGAAAACTGCTCCCCGGTTCAGCTGTGCTATTCAATCGACTCCAGTTATCATTGAAACTCTCCTCCATTGATCTATTCTCAATTCCAATGGATCTCTCTTGATTATTGGTGGAATTCACATTACAACAAAAATTTATCTCTGCCATACTTTGTTTAAGGCGAAGTTCATAGGAACTTCATCCCTTATACTCACACACACAATTTATCAACTTATAATAAAGTACGTATATGTAAGCAATAGACAGACACACAAAATCCAGATTTTTCCTGGATGTATAATAACACGCATATTTCAATTATAAACAGAACTCGATTATAGGTTAAGGCCTCATGGCCTGAGTCACAAATTGCCTTGCAGCTACATTGACTCTATCTATCCCTTTCACACAACACAAACTCTCTTATATAGGAAATTACAAACTGATAATTGTTTAAGATCCATGAATTTCTCCCACAATCGCTCAATCAAACCCCTAAATCTCTCTATTTGCATGCATGGTAGATAATTACATTTAATCAAGCCTTCTAGAGACTTATCAATTCCATTAATTTAACTCTATTTAAACAAAATTTTCCCCAGTTTACAATGATTGTCCATGTTTCCCCTTTCACAACTTTGAATTTAAATTTTGATTAGGGGTGTTCTGATGCTCCTGCATTAGACTCCCGAGGTATAAAAATTTTATTACCTCCTGGTCATATGCCTTCTTGGTATCTCGTAACAACATTTGTGAGCTGCAACAAAACCTCTACAATAGCAAGTCCTCCCTGCTACATGATACCTCACTAAGCTTCTCTACTCTGAGCTCACTCTTTTGGCATCTCTCTAGTTCTCTCCTATGGAACCATATGAGCACTCTATGCTCTAGGCTGCTACAAATGTTCTCACCTTCCTCTACTCTACCTTGAAAAAAATATAAAGACCACGCACTTACCAAATCACAACATATTTTTAGCTCCGTCCATTGCATGCAACTCGCTCTATAGGAAATATTTCCCTGCTTTGATAGCACTTCGATGTAGCAAAGCTGCATCTTTACATAATTCGTGCGTGGACCTGTTATCTATGGGCCCACGTATACATCAAAAGCATTTCAATCAATGGACTTCACAACAAAATAATACCACAACTACAATATATCTTTACCGAATGAAACCCTTATCACAATTCCGTTAAACCTTCATAAATTCCACTATTGATCTATTTGCCCATCCAACGATTATCTTGTAATCAGGCTCTAAATAGCATGACGGATAAAATTATGGAAGAATGCGAGAAAATTTGTTTTGGGTGTGCTACGTTTCACCTCCACGTTTTATTGCATGCTCTCAAGAATTTCCACTTTCCATTTTATTTCCACATGATATACCACTTACCTTCTTTGGAAAACTGCACCCCGGTTCCACTGTGCTATTCAATCGACTCCAGTTGTGATTGAAACTCTCCTCCATTGATATGTTCTCAAATCTAATGGATCTCTCATGTGCTTATCAGTGGAATTCACATTACAACGCAAATTTATCTTTGCCACACTTTGTCTAAGGTGAAGTTCATAGGAACTTCATCCCTTACAATCACACATGCAATATATCAAATTATAGTAAAGAATTTATATGTAAACAATACATAGGCACACAAAATCCAGATTTCGTATTGATGTATAATAACACACATATTTCAATTATAAACAGAACTCGATTGAAGACTTAAGGCCTCACGGCCTGAGTCACAAATTGCCCTATGGCTACATTGCATACTCTAGTTGTCCCTTTCATACAACATAAAAATTATTATATAAGAAATTACAAAGGGAGGAATCATTTAAGATCCATGAGTTTCTCCCACAATTGCTCAATCAAACCCCTAAATCTCTCTATTTGCATGCATGGCATATAATTACATTTAATCAAGCCTTCTAGAGACTTATCAATTCCATTAATTTAGTTTTGTTTAAATAGAATTTGCCTCGGTTTACAATGATTGTCCACGTTTCCTCTTTCACAACTTTGAATTTAAATTTTGATTAAGGGTGTTTCAATGCTCTTTCATCAATGATCTACTTCCCTTTGTTATCCCCTTGTCAGGCTTTGACTCAGAGTCAGAACATGCATATGATTTAGAAGCGTTCAACTCGGTGACCAGTGACTACTTAGCTCGACACTCACTTATGTTATGAGTGGAGCTCTTATGGAACTCACACCTTTTCATGTGTCCTTCTTTGTCTTCATGGTGTTGTTATTTTCTTGTGGCTTAAAGTTGCCTTGGTTCGGCCCTTCTTGGCTTTCTCCTCTGCTTTTTGGTTTGGAGGTGTCTTTCCCTTGCTTCATATTTGCAGATCCACAATCTCACTTCTTCTATTTAAACTTATGCTCAATCTTGATTGCTATGATACCACTGATCCAAACTTATGCAAGAACATGCATAAAATACAAAAACATCCATAGAAATAGAGATGCAGTAAAAATAAAACTTCATTTCATTAATATCAAAGAATTGAAATATGCTCACATATAGAAATAAAAATAAACTAGCTTGGGTGATGGTAGCTTTTCTCTAAGAAGATATGTGTAGGCTACATGCCTCCGAACTATCTTACAATGAGGCTCAAAGGCCTATTTATTATTGAGAAACACTGGAAAACCCTAAACATCCAAAAACTTAACCCTAGGAGATGAAGAGCCAAAACTGTAGGTCCTATTTGGGTAAATTGGTACATCAACTTCCTAGGGTTGTAACTTTGGCATAAGATCTCTATTTGAATATCACAATACCTCATTTTGAATATATTGCCGAAAACAAACCGACTTAGTAGCTTGGAATTTTCTCATCTCTCCATTTTCCTTTAAAAATATCTTTTACCTCCTCAAAATGGCTTTGGAAGTTTAGGACCCAAAAAATTACCAAAAATAGTAATTTGTGCTACAATTAAGGAAACTAAAAAGAAACAATGGTGGGGGTCCAATCAGAATAGGCAGGTGGACACCAATATCCACCTCAATCACATCCTAACTCAAGATCTACCAAGCACTTAGAGGGATCAATTCTCTTGTTATGCAAGCCTCTTTTAGAGTGAAAAAATATTTGATCCCTCTCGGCACTTTCTATATCGTGAGTTAAGAGGGATCTGGGCATCCTTAAATAATAGTAATCAGCCAATCCACATTTATGAATACTAGTTTAACAAGTGTTTAATGCATTTTAATCTAAAATTAGTTAAATATTTCTTTGCCTTGAAAATAATAGTGAGGTAGTTATCCATATGGTGTTATAACATTCATAAGATTTTTTGTTGAACAATATTTTTTCTTTTGGCCTTAGACCTTTGATTTTTTGACAAGTTGAATCAAAAGAAGGGGAGTATTGGTGTTGCAATGTTAAACTCACTCTACCTAGCCTTGTTTGGTAACAATCAAGCATAGTCCTATGAGATCAAGTATTCATATTCCAACATTGGACCAAAATCCTACTTCTTCTTTGTTTGCCACTTGCAAATGTCTTACAAAGCTTGCTAAAGTGCTTGAAATTGTTTTGAATTCTCATTTATTAAAACATATTTTACATTTATAATTTGCATAGAAAAATGTGATTATTAATTTAAATGTTCCATTGCCCTCAGTAGCTCCAAGGGTTAGCTTAATTGGTCAAGCTTGTGATTGAAGCACCTTTGCTATTGAGAGGTCACAAGTTCAATTCTGTTGACACTGTCGAGTAAACTTGACGATTGAATTGGTAGGAAGTGATCCCTTTAGATGAATCTACCTAGTATAAATATTCTATGAATGTAGTAGTCACCACATAAAAAAAATAAAAATTATAAAAGAATAAAAAAATAAATTATAAAAGACATTGACTTGAAAAACTATTAATAATATGAACTATTCCTTTCATTATCATAAGTAAGATAACCAAAAGAGGATGCCAACGAGATGGATCATGCACAATATAAAAAGGTGTAAACTAGATTATTTTCATTTTCTTTTTACGATATAAGAAAATCATATTTGATACAAGTTTTATTTAAGTTGGTCACTAGTAGAAAATGGTATGCATATAATTATGTTTTTTCTCATTACTTTGAGTAGGGTGAAGTCTCTAAAATGGAAGGTGTTTGCACATTTTATTTAGATATTGATAATGTTCCAAAAATCTAATTTATTATTATTATCAATGTTTTAATTTACTATTCATATATCTATTCAAGTTATATATTTGATTTGTAAGAGAAGGTTTTAGATTTTTAAAATTTTCAAATACTTTTAAATTTTGAGAATAAATATTTTAATTCATTTACCCTAATTAATAATATACAAAAAATATTTTTCTTGGTTTATTCATCGAGCCATGATTCAATTTTTTATGAACAATTGTGTTGTCTTATATTTTTTGCATTCCATGATGTCATTAAATATTCCACGCTACTAAATAAAATTGGTCAATAATAATAAATTTATACATTATAATATATACAATAATTTGTACCATATACATTATAATATATACAATAATTTGTACCATGATTGTCGTTGAATTGACAAGTTTCTTTACAACTTCATGCTACGAAGTATTTACTATGTTAGATAAATTTTGCAGGAGGTAAAAAGAAAAATGATATTGGTATTGTGAAACAAATTACACCAAAATACTTGAAAGCACATGGGTTTAAGTCCCAGAAAATAATACATAGAGTATATATGTTCAAGCTTGCGGCTTCGAGCTTCTGCGGCGGCTTCGCGTTATGTAAGGTTTCTGCGGCTTATTTGCAGCGTTGCGGTGGTGAGAAGGGTATTGCGAGTTCAATATATATACCGAAGATACCGTCGGTGTGTTCTGTTGCACCAAGCCAACACAAATCGCATGACAGGTTTATTAATTCTGATTCGCACTTGTTGTTTAGGGGAGATCTGGTTAGTCATGGCATCTGAAAAATAAGTTTGTTTGCACATTTTGGGTTTTAGATCTAATTTTCTGCGGCTAGATCTAGATCTAGGCAGCTAGGTCCTAGATCTAATCTTCTGCAGCTAGATCTAGATCTAATCTTATCTTTTGCCTTATTTCTCCGCGGCTCGGTTCTACGGGCAAGTAAAATATGGCCCCCAGCTTCACGAAAATAGCTGTTGGCTCATCCGCTTTTGGAGGGCAAGCTCCTGCCCACATCGTCAGTGAATCCCCAACTCCCACTGTCCAGGTGGTCCAGGCCTCACTCGATGAGGCTTTGAAGTTTTCCGAAAGTGCCATAATCTGCCGGTTCAATGGTTTTTGGCCGCGGCTGACAGCTCTCCACAATTGGATCTCGGAGGTATGGAAGCCTTTCATTTCTGATGAAATTAATATCTACCCCTGTGCTAGGGGTTTCTTTATAGTAGATTTTGAAAATCCTGAAAGCAGGCAATGTATTCTAGATTCCGGCCCTTGGTTTTGGGAAAAATCAGGCCTATTCATGAAGCCATGGAACCCATCATTTGATCCCTCTACAGCAGTAATAACCTCAGCACCAGTTTGGGTGAGATTGCCAAGCCTACCCTTGCATCTCTGGAATCTCTCCTCACTAGAGGCCATTGGAAATGCAATTGGGAAATTTTACTGCAGGTGCCCAGAAACAGAGGAATATGCCAGAACCACTTATGCACGCATCTGTGTGGAAATGGACTTCAGTGCAGGATTCCCAGCTGAAATAAACCTAACAAGTAAAGACTATGTGTGGAACCAGAAACTCGATTATGAAAGTGTCCTCTTCAGATGTAGATCTTGCTTCGACACAGGCCATCTAGCGAAAAATTGCCCAAAAGCCTCCCAGAAAAATTCTGTTAGAGAAAACCACCACAAATCTACATGGTGGGAAGGAGCTCAAAAAGAACATTACACTGTCATCAAAGAAGAATACTCTACAGAAAACTCTGAATCACAAGAAAGTGGGAAAGAAAGAAACAACTCTCAAGACAAGCAGGGAGAAAGCCCCGCCCAACAAATCAACAATTATGAGGATTCGAATACTGTACAAAATAAATCTTCATTTAACAACAAAGCAGATCTCCTACACCAAACTTCTTCTTCGACTATCTTCAAAAGGACGAACATAATAGATCGTGAAGCTAAGACGCCAATGTCCCTAGAACCAGAAGAGATGAAGGAGATCCAAGATAAAGGAAGTTGGAAGACCGTAGAGAAAAAAAAGAAAGCTACAGCACCAATCTCGCCAAGAAAGACGAGGAGCCAGATAATTAAAGACTAAGAATATTATAGGTCCGATAGACCAATCTGGTCTCAGTGGACGTTAACCACCACCATCATCATCATCATCATCATCACCAGTTAGTATTGCTTTTACTAAACTCACTAGACTTACCACTTTGAGAACTAAAACAACTCACTATGGTTAGGTAACTTGAACATGTTAAGGGTTTTAATTAATGTTTTGTGTAATTATTTTTTTGCCTTTTTGTAATGAATATTATAGGCTTACCACTTTGAGAACTAAAACAACTCACCATGTTTAGGTAACTTGAACATGTGTAGGGATTTAATTAATGTTTTGTGTAATTTTTTTTTGTCCTTTTGTAATGACTATTATATTTTTGAATGATAGACTAAACTTTCTTTCGTTATAGAATGGTGTATTGGAAAAGTGTTTTTCACATTTGAAATTGTTTTACTAGATTGTCTTATATGAAATTTTAATTTGATACACAACCATAATCATTAAATTGATAGACAACTATAATAGTCTATTACACTTAACTATTGAAAAGAGATTGAATCTAAAACATGCAAGTATAATCTAACTTTCAAGAACTATTTAATCACCTAAAAAGCCAAAAGATAAAAATGTTTAAAAAATTGTGTAAATGTCTAATATGTATGATTGGACATTGGAACTATGTTTAGAAATGTTCTCAATATTGTAACATGGGAACCATGTTTAGAAATATTCTCAATATTGTTATATTTTGAACACAAATCAATATTTAATTACAATAAATTTTAAATCAATATTTTATGAAGACAACACAAATTTTATGTGGAAAATCCAACTGGAAAAGTGAAACAATCTACAACTCTTTTTATTAATAATAAATTATACATCAAACTTCTCTACTTCAATGTTCTCTACCTTTTACTCTCTGTGAGAGTCATCTACACTGAACCTTTTCTCTCTATTCATTTTGTGAGAGTCATCTACACTGAAAACATAACCATAGACATCTCACTATATTTTATTTTATTATATTTGGTCTCAGAAGAAATATAACATCTGATTATTATCAACATGAATTATTTCAAATAAAAAAATCAATTAAATGATTTATTTCAATGATATTTATAATGATAATTTGAAAAAGTCTGTTGTTATAAATGATAATATATTGAATTAAATTAAATCTAAAGGAAACCTGAAGTGTGAAAATATTACCTTAATGAAAATTAAAAAAAAAAATTTACTTAGTAACTCATTTTAGTTCAACAAGTCAAAAAAAAAAATTATGTGAAAAAAGTTAAAAAACATTTAAGATTATGACAACAATAAGTAACTTAATTTTTGTTTATATGTAATTTTTACATTTATGTATATTTACAATTTATTCTGTTATTTTAGAATTTGTGTTATTTTTTTATTTAAAAAAATTAAATTTAAATGTAACTTCAAATTCTAGTCATTGTTTAAGCAAATTTCATTTCTACTCATTGATTTGGGAACGCATCAGTACACATTTGCAGATATTTTTTGTATCTCACATTTCACCTTTACATTATAAATAAAATATAAAATAAATTACATTTTAAAAATCCAAAAATATTATAACACAAAAGTAAATTTGATTTCTTGAGTTCCACAAACTAGGTGGATAATGTTATATAAGTAGTAAATTGCAGTGTTAAATGTTTAATTTAAATGCTATTTAATTCTTTTAATTTATTAGGAGTTAATTTTTTTTTTGACTATCAAGTTGTGCACAACTTGTTTTTATTAGTCATAAAATATTTCTTGAAATTAAGTGTAGGAAAACCAACTATGTACTTGATCAAAAGTTTCACACATTCTTCAATGCATGACCTTTCATTATTACTAGACACATTCATCACGGTGATGCATTTGTAATGTGCATTGTAATATTTTTCATTGGATATCATTTGTAATGTGCATGGAATTATTTTTCATCCATATGCGTATTACTTGATATTGTGTTAGGCCCATATACTACTAGTGCAACCCCTTATTGTTATCAGTACAACCCACTAATTATATTGATGTACCCATGTAGTGCCCATATTGTTACTATTGTGCCCCATAGAAGCCCATTATTGTTATTATTGTGCCTTTACATTATTATTGTTATGTCGGCTCTGATTATGTTATGACACCTTAGACTCCTATATATAGAAAGGATGTCTTTGCATTTGTATGATCCAAGAATTGTTCATTTATGTAATGTAAAGGAGGTTGCCCCCTCAAAGAGGCTGAATTCTAAGGTGTTGATCTATCTTTTCTATCTTTTTCTTGAGTTGGTTTCATAACATTTGGTATTAGAGCTTTGGTTTCTAGGGTTTCGCTGCTCCAAATAGGTTATCGCGGCATTTTCGCTATAACTTTTTCCTGCGATGTTTCAGAAGCTAAAAAACAAAACCAATTTGATAAGACATCGTGATGAACCTCAGGTCTGAATTTCAGAGCTTTTCGTACTATATTTGCAAAGATATGATCTGAGGAAGTTGGTCTTTTTGCAGACTCCTGAATTACATTCCGAATAGGTGGCCTGGGGAAAATCGTCATAACTTTTTCTCTGAGCATCGGATTGAAATTTCGTAAGAAGATAGAGAAATAGGATGGACCATAGTTTCTTTTTTATATTTTTTGGAGCCAAAGGTTGAAACAGTGACTCGTGGCATATCGTACAAGTTTTCTCTACTGAACTAGTCTATAATCCGGTCACTGTGGGAGATTTCGCATAACTCTTCCTTGGAGAATCCAATTTGGATCAGAATGGCAGCATTGGAAAGAGGACACAGAGGGATACTGTAGGTCACAATTTTAGAACTTAAAGATCTGAAAGTATAGAGTTATAGTCGTTCCAAGATCAAGCTCCTAAAATCAAGAAAAAGCAAGATGAGTAAGTTTGATGGCAAGGATCTAGTAAATTGGATATTTAGATGGAGCAATATTTTGATATACATGGTGTACCACTATTACAAAAGGGATGTATTGCATCTTCATATTTAGAACCGGATCAATTTTTATGGTATGAAGGGCTTTGTTATCATAAACAACTTATTATGTGGTCAATTTTCACGGAGGAAATGATAGCACATTATGAGGATACAAAGAGAAACACCTTCTTTAGAGCAACACCACAACAATTGGAAAGAGTAAAAGGGTTTCGTGACATAGTGTAAAGCAAAATTATGGAAACCAGGAAGCATACCCCTCACAACTATAAAGATGGAAGTGTTGTTTCTCCTAGCCTTCCACAACTTACAAGGGTTACACCACAACAATTGGAAGAAAAAAGAAAAAAAGGGCTTTGTTACAATTGTGATTGCGAATGCACTAAGGGTCATAAGTGTGCTGAGAAGAAATTATTTTACATATAATATGAAGAGGAGGAAGAAAAGGCTCAAGAAACATCAAAAGAAGAGGATATATGCCAGGACCCCACCCCAGAGAAAGAAGAAATGAATCAGACCATATCTTGTAAAGCATTGGCAAGAATTACCACTCCTCAAACTCTCAAGATAGAAGGACATATCAAGAAGAAAAAGGTGCAAGAAGTGAAAGATCACATCGAGAAAGAAGAAATGAATCCAACCATATCTTGTAATTCATTGGTCGAAATTACCACTCCTCAAACTATCAAGATAGAAAGGACATATCAAGAAGAAAAATGTTCAAAAAGTGAAAGATCACATCAAGCATCAAGAAATGAATCCGACCATATCTTGTAAAGGATTGGAAGAAATTACCACTCCTCAAATTCTAGAGATATAAGGACATATCAAGAAGAAAAAGGTTCAAGCAGTGAAAGATCAGATCGAGCATCAACAACAAGTTCTCCAACTTTTAAAGGATAATGGCACTTTGGTGAAAATCAAATGAAACAATAGGTAGATCAACATAGTAGTGAAAAATGTTTTGATGTAGGTGATTAGGTATTTTTACTGCTACATCTCAAGCAAGCTATTTATGAGAAGGAAATGTTGGCAATACTACATGCACTTAAAA
>APFE030194958.1:0-23551 GCA_000404065.3 Pinus taeda | reverse complement strand
CTATGTGCTAACTGAGTACCAAGACAAGAAAATAATTCTGTCCAAAAATTTCCAGTGAAAATGGGATCTCTGTCACTTACAATAATCTTTGGGTTTCCATGTAGCTTTTGAATTGTTTCCATAAATGTAGTAGAAACTGTATTGGCTTTAAATGGATGTGATAATGCACAAAAGTGTCCATACTTGGTAAGTCTGTCAACTACCACCATGATGACACTCTTTCCCTCAGACTTGAGTAAACCTATGATAAAATCCATTGAACCTCCTCCCAACGTTGGCTTGGAATGGATAAAGGTTGTAATAGACTTGGTGTCTTAATTGTTTCAACTTTATTTTGTTGGCAAACCAAACATTTTGCCACAAACTTTTGAATATCCGATTAATGCCATCCGAAAAAAATTCCTTCTTAACCTCGTGGTAAGTTTTTAAAAATCCTGAGTGCCCTCCTAAGGGAGAAGTGTGCAATTCCATAATAATCTTTTGTTTTAGTTGAGAATTCTTACAGAGGTATAAGTGATCTTTGTACCATAACGAATCATTTTGCCAGCTAAATGTGTCAGACATACTGGAATCTTGTTGTAATGAGGTGTCATTGGAAAGAGGTAATGCTTGTGGCCATTTCACTTCATTATTATATGTAGAATGAGATAATCATTCCAATTTGAAATAGAATTACAAATTGATGACCATGACCTAGGACCAAGAAAGCATGTTTTTTTCCATAGACAAACACATATAAAATAAAACTCTTAATGTCAAAAGCCACAAAGGGAAAGTTTGGGCTTTAATTAATACATGCATGTGTTTTGTATATATACATATCTTTCATATATGTTCTTCTTCCGTATAGGTGCATATACTAAAGATATGCACATATATAGAGGTTGTGCATATATGGAAGATATGCAATACAAAAGATGCACACATATAAAATTTGCGTGTCTTCTATATATGCACATCTTTTGTATATGCACAACTTCTATATATGTGCATATCTTTTGTATAGGTGTAACTTACTTATACGCACATATCTTCCATATATGAGAAACTTATGTATATGCATATAGCTTCTATATATGAACAATTTCAACCTATGGATATACATAGTTTCCATATATGTGCATATCTTCTGTATGTACGTAATTTTCGTATATACGCATATATGAAAGTTGCCCATATATGGAAGACATGATATGCATATCTTCTATATGTATGCAACTTTTTCATATACACATATAAGGAATTTGCACACATATGGAAGATATACGCATATATAGAAGATATGGGTATATATGAAAGTTGTGCATATATGGACATTGTCGTATATGCATATTATGATAGTTGTGTTCTAATTCTGTATATGTGCAATTTCCATATATGTGCATATATGGAAATTGCACATATATGGAGGATATGCACATACACAAAATATATGCAAATATACAAAATTTGTGCATATATGGAAAATATGTGCACATACAGAAGCTGTGAAAAACTTCATCCTCTATATATGCGCAAGTTTTTTTATATGTGTATGTCTTCAATATATGCACTTCTTCTGTATATGTACTTCTTCTTTGTAGGTGCATATACAGAAGATATGCACATATACAAAAACTGAATATATGAAAGATATGTGATACAAAATATGCACATATATAAAGGTTATGTCTTTCGTATATGAGCAACTTTTGTATATGCACAAATTTCATATATGCACACATTTTCCATATAGGCACAACCTCTGTATATGCACATATCTTCCATATATGCACATACATGTGCACAAATTCAACCTCTGTATATATACGACTTCCGTATATGCGCATATTTTTTATATATACACATATGCGGAAGTCGTGCATATACAAAAGTTGTGCATATATGAAATTTTTCGTATATGTATATTATGGAAATTGTACACTCCTTTTGTATATGTGCAAATTTCATATATATGCATATATGAAAATTTCCATATATGGAAGATATACGCATATACGGAAGATATGCGATACAAAAGATGCACATATATAAAAGTGGTGCAACTTATGTATATGCATATCTTTTGTATACACAAAACTTTTATATATGTGCATATCTTTCGTATATGTGCAACTTCCATATATGCACAACTTCCACATACACGCATATTTTCCATATATGTGAAATTTCGGCATATGTACATATTTTCTGTATATGGGCATATCTTCCATATATGCACATATCTGTGCACAAATTCAACCTCCATATATACACAACTTCCGTATATGAGCATATATTTTATATGTAAGTTGCGCATATACGGAAGATATGATGTGCATATCTTTTGTATGTTCGCAACTTCTGTATATACGCATATAAGAAAGTTGTGTATATATGGAAGATGGATATATACAGAAGTTATACACATATGGAAGATAAGCGCATATATAGAAGTTGCATATATATAGAAGATATGCATATATACATATGTTGCACATATATAGAAGTTGTGCATATATGGAGGTTGTCATATATACATATTATGGAAGTTACATACTACTTATGTATACGTGTAGTTTCCGTATATGTACATATACGAAAGATGTGCATATATGGAAGATATGCGCATATACGAAAACTACACATATACAAAATACATGTGCATGTACATAATAAATGTGCATATACTGAAGCTGTGCATATATAGAAGATATGTGGATTTACAGAAGCTTTGAAATACTTCAGCCTCTGTAAATGTGCAGGTTTTTTATATGTGTATGTCTTCCATAGTATATCTGCATATATGAAATTTGTACATATATAGAAGATATGCACATATACAAAAGTTGTGCAAAACTTCAACCCTCGTTTATGCACATATTTTGTATATGTGTATGTCTTCCATATATGCCCAAATTCTATATATCCATGTCTTCCATATATGTGCATATATTTCGTATAGGTGCATATACAAAGCATATTACCATATACAAAAAACGTGCATCTATGGAAGATATGTGATACAAAATATGCACATATATAAAATTTGTGTCTCTTTCATATATGCAAAACTTTTGTATATGTGCAAATTCTATATATGAACAACTTTCATATATGTGCATATCTTCCATTTAGGCACAACTTCTATATATGTGAATATCTTTTGTATATCCACAACTTCTGTATATACACATATCTTCCATATATGCATATACATATGCACAACTTTAACTTCCATATATATACAACTTCCGTATATGCGTATATCATCAATATGTGTGCAACTTCCGTATATACACATATAAAAAAGTTGCACATATACAAAAGTTATGCATATATGAAAGTTTTACATATACGAAAGTTGTGTAGAACTTCAGTCTCTGTATATGTGCAGGTTTCTTATATGCACGTCTTCCATATATAAACAACTTTTGTATATGCACATGTCTTATGTATATGCACTTCTTTTTATATTAGTGAGATTAAAATGTTGGGAAAAAAACATGAAGAAGGAGAATCTTCAAGGAAAAGAGAGAATAATGGCTTTAAAAATTTTCATATGAAAATTCCAAGAGAAGTCTGGTCAAGATAAAGGCCAAGAACCCTTTGAGTCTACTTGGAAAAAATGGTGTAAACGCAAATATGGATATGATTCAAATAAAGTTCCTTTGATCCTTTGAATACAAAAAATTATCCTACTTGGAGCAAAGAAAACCAAGATGCTTCTCCAATGATTAATACAAATTGAAAATCAAAGGATGAGGTTCTTATGATTATTCAAATATTGAATGCATGGGCTTTGACACAAAAATTCCAATACAATAAACATGTCTCCTGGCAAGACTGGCCTTAAGAATCACATGGGGTTTGACAGGAAATGTCAAATTGGGGTGACATAGATTAAACCATGATGATAAAATTAGTATAATGGAGTCTGAAAGGCCTATAGAAGAACTATCTAAAGCCTTATCCAAAGAATTTTATGGCTTGACTCCTCCACCAATAGATCATTTTGCTAAGCTATATATGTCTCAACAATTATGCAACATAGAAAAACTTCCAAAATATTATTGCACAATGCAGAATCTTTTGTATTAGACCCTTGATCTAGACAATGTTGTATATCTAAGACACTATCTTGCATCTATGCCTCCAAGAATCCCAATTATTTTTCATGAATATATTTATTTAAATAAACTACATATTGAAATCTTTGATTAGCAAGTCTGCATGATATTATCCTATAATCCCTCCAAAAAGCCCATTTACCCCAAAAAATTCAGAAAAATGTTAAGAAGCAACTAGGGTTCATAGGGGCTTCACTCAAAGAACCTTTGATATATCACGTGCACTCATGGCATACTAAACAATACCCCTAATTTTACCACATATTGGAGAATGCCTCTAAAATTCACGTTATTTAACCCCCTACCAATATAAACCCAATATACCTTCCCAATTTAAAAACCCTTACTTTCACTAGATATTGTAGGTATCCATTTTTCATTAACATTTTTGATACCCCTTTATATCTTTTTCATTAACTTTGAGCTCCATTATTTATACCTGCCAATATAAAAACCCTTTACCCCCTAATATATGCTCGATATATTATGTCTTTTTTTCCTCATTATATATCCCCCAATATGAACCCATGTGGTATGGTATTGCTCCCGCAGTGAAGCCCCTATGCTAGGATTTAATCCAAAATTTTGTGAGATGTATGCAAAAATGTATCATTTTGATTGCAAAAATAAATAAAAGAAGAATACAGTCCATTGTAGCCAACATTGTTCATGCCAGACTCCAAAATATTATAAAAAATCCTACAGATTCTAGAGGCAAAGAGGACAAAAACAATCTACTAGGCCAAAAGTCTTATTTAAATGAAGGAATATTCCTTCAAAGAATATGTATTTTACATATGTAAAAAGAAATGTTATTAAAACCAACTATAGGAAACTTACATATTTTGTCTTTGGCTAACCAAGTGGTTTAAAACTATTCCAAAAACTTTTTATATTGATTGAATTGTTCAAAGAAACTTTCAACTGCCTTTTTTATAGATTCATCATATTGACATGTGTGTGTGGTTTCTCCTAAAGCACAAAAAATGTGGATTTGGATTTACCTTTCTTGAACCTTATTTCTAACATTCTTCAACCATGCAAAACAAACATGCCACACACATAATAATATTATACACTTGATTGAAGACCTAGAATAACTTAATCTTTAGATAGAATATACATTAAGAATATTTTGTATGTCTCTTATAAAAATAATGAAGAAATCACCTTAACACTTCAATCTCAGCAGTAGCATCATTTGTGATGCAGGCTTGAACATGCCAATTTGGTCACTATTTCATTTCAATGGAAAATAAGGTTGACATCCATTTAAAATTATCAGTTATAGTATTGTGTGATGATATCACCCAAGCTACTGGAACCCCATTGTAATGTTGATAAAAGACCATTAAGATGTAAATTTGATACTACATTACAAACAATGTACATAATTATATTTATATAAGCTACATGCATTAAAATGAGGTTGAATAAATGAATCATATTTATGATAAATATGTACTCACCCTATACTTATTTGTATTGAATGTTGAATCCATTGAGATAATATTATTCTGAGAGTGTTTTAGCATCATTGAAGACATCCACTTTGTTTGTATGCATATGATAAAAGGGATGTTTTCAACAAAATCTTGTTTCTGGTAGAAGAAAAAACTCTTAGGGTGTTCCTTATACAAACATTCTACATTGTTTGGATCACTTTTATCTTTAATATACTCTAGCCTTATGGTATCATTATAAATGTTTAATATATCTTGCCTTGTCATGTATGTATCGCAAAATATCCCTATGTGTCACTCACCAGATCTAGCCTTCACATCAGAGATGAACTTGTCCCATAGCATTGAAACATGAAAACCTCTTTGAATGAAATGTTAGACACTGGATCACATATCCCTTGTTAAATTTGGTGCATAACTGAATCTCACAGGCCTATTGATTGCATCTTTTCCATGACAAACAACATTGGATTTATCAATATGCCTACATGTAGTATATATTATTACATCATCATTTGGTCTAAGTTGAAATTGTCGCACAATGAAGTGACGTTGGAAACCAACTTTAATACTTTCATGTTTATTGTAGTTTCTCTTTTGATCTGAGGATGCACTCATAATTCGTTTTTGAGACTCTGGATCATATGCACACTAATAACTATATGTAAAAAAATTACAACAAATTAGATATAAAATTTTTGCATATTGAAAACATTATACGTATATTATAAAAATATATAAATTCTCACATAGTGTGCTCCAGATATGTTGAAAAATACAGGTTTGTTTAATATCCTCTAGTTTTTTACTTCAATGAGACTTAAAAATAAATTGAGTGGGTTCACATTCATTCAATTCATCTCCGCTCAAGTCGACAATATGGAATAACTGCAATTGGGTCCTCATCAACCTTTGTCCATGTTAAGCCTTCTCCTGAAAATAATATCATATCCTCTGGGTCTTGAAATTCCAACTCGTTAATCCTCTCCCACTTAATCATTCTTCAAATGCCTATACAAATTGCATTGAAAATAGTTTTGTTTGAGTAAATTTTATGGTCTTGATTAGTTCACATCACTAAGCATGGAAGTCTATTGTTTAGATAAATATTTTATACTTTTTAGGTAAACCACTATGGAGGTGGTTCCACCATGTTGGTGTCAGGAGGTGACTTGTAATGAGTCGCTAAGGCGAAAGGGGTTGAAGAGAAATGACTTATACTACCTAACATTGACGTATAAGATGGTGTGCTAATGGGGGGTCTTTGAATAGGGATCAAATGGAGATACATAAAGCCTCTCCCAAAGAGGGGAATTTTTGTAAGGTTTTGTGAGGGGAGACTGTGTGTATGTGCAGTTTTTATATATGCACATAGATATGCAACACATATATAGAAGTTGATTTTTCTATATTCACTCTCATTTCTTTATATGTGTTACTTTTGTTTATGTATGATTTCATATCTATGCGCAAATAAAGACATTGCACATATATGGAAGATGACTTCCATATATGCACAACTTCTATATATGCACATACATATGAAAGTTGCCATATATCGAAGTCTCAAGTTTCAACTCTCCACAATCTAGAGTCTAAGTTTCCATCAATATTATTCATCATTTTCAGTGGTTGTTACTTAAAATTAAACATCATATATACTTATCTTCGTATTAGATGTAATTTCATTGATTTCAACCTAATTTTTATAACCATTATAAATTTTTAATAAAATGTTATAGATATAAGTGATGCTTTACATGCGAATATTCTAATATCATTCTACTTTCAATTTTCCTTCATAATTATTAACTAACATTGCCTAATTTTCATACTTTTGTGTGTACAAGAAAATAAAAATTGGAACTAAAAGAAATTAAGGATAATTTAAAGAAATAAATATATGAAATACAATTAGGGATATATGTATGAGAAGAAAAATATTTATTAAGATATTGAGAGGACTATAATTTCGTTGGAAGTGGAAATGAAAAAAAAATATAGGTAAACAAGTGATAATTGGACCTAAAGGGATGATGATATTATAGTATGAGGTTTTTGGTAAGTCTCAATTTGTTATGTATGTGTGTATATGTGTGTGTTTTATTTTATATGAAGTGCGTGATGTGTTTTATATGAAGTGTGTGCTTTATTGAAGACTATTATAATATTAAAAATTTCTCTTAAAATATCATAATTCTAATCTAGATGGAGTAGAGTATGTAGACCTTTATACACTCTATTCTTTAACCAAATTGTTATGTGGATAAAATCTCTAATTTCAAAAAGAACCATAAATTTAAAGTTAAATTATTATTTGTTTATTGAATATTTAAATTTAGTTAAAAAATAAACAATGATTCATTAATAGCATTAGAATTCATACATATATACTTTTATATAATATTCCATTTAATATTAATAAAGAAAATACAGTTAAATTACAATTTTTATACTATAAAATAGTTATAAAAATTTATAATAAATTTAAGTATATCTTATAAAAAATTATTAAGCTTATTACGTTATATCCTCTTGATTTGAGTAAAACCATAAGGTATCATTGAATTATAATGGGCATATGTATGTCTAAACTAATGCCATTATGAATTAAATTGTTATAATGTTGTAACATCAAACACTTATCTCATACATTTTCCTGAAGAAAACATAAAATTAACTTCTTTTATTATTATTATTAAAATAATTTATATATGAATAATATATTTAAAAAAATATGTAACAATATTATTAACCATGGAGATTCAACACTACTTTACCATGGAGAATCTTAATTTATAAATAGATTTTGTTATAATATTATGGAGCATTACCATGGTATGACTTTTTTTTTAATTAATTAATTTAATGAAAAAACAAATAAGGCATAACTACTTTCAACATAAGTCTCAACCTTTGATTTATGAATATTTTAACATAGTTTGTAGAGGTTAAACCTTTACCATCTACTTAATAACTATTGATATTTATGTATGTATGCATGTTATATTTTATATGAATTGTGTTCTCTATTGAATATTATTTTAATATTCATGTTCTAAAAGATACAAGCAAACTTTGCTATCTATACACAATAATGGTGTTAGAACAATTATAAAAATGCCTTTAAATAAGGCTCAATATTCATATCTATTTATTTCTTGTTAGTCACAAATGAGCCATGTTGTTCCTATTTACAATCACAAAATAAAATAAAAAAATTAAAATATTATATTGTTTTAACCTATAAAGGAGTTTTCATTGTATTATAGTCTCTTTCATTTGACAAAAAAAAGTTATCTACTATTTTATTGATATGATTTCTAATTCGAATCTCTGTCGAATGGTATTCATGATTCCATTATGTACTCTTATCAAAAGAGAACAACAAAATAAAATAAATATAATAAAAAATATCACCAAAATCAATTTCTTTTACGTGAGAATAACTCTTTGCTACTAATCAAGCTTTGTATTTCTCCACTCTCCCCTTTGCATTCAAATTCATTTTAAACACCCTTTTGTTGCTACTGAACTAGCAACTCCATTAGATCCCAAGCTCCATTCTTGTCCAAGGCTATTATTTCTTCAATCATGACCTTTTTTCCATAGTTTTGTATTGTGTGAATCCATTGTCTCTCTAACAATTATAGGATCATTATTAGTGATAAATAATGGAAAATTTGAATAGAAACGAGGTAGAGTATATCTTTCGAGTTGCCTTCTTTCTTGAACTGATCTTCCTAGTGTCAGAGTTTGTGGGGTTTTTTCTTCCAATTCTTATTCTTATGTAGAGTTTGATTCATCATCATTTAATTCAAATTTTATCCTCCTAGTTCTTTGTCGCTTAGGAGGACTTTTGTTTGAAATCATCTTCGCCTTCTCTAAATAACACATCTCAACTATACATAACCTTCTTAGTTTTTGAGTTTCAAAGCCTATAACATTTTTTAAATTCAATAAAGATACAATTTTCATCTTTCTAATATGGCTTACTCATATTCTCCTTTGAAGCATATATAAAGCATCATCATCATAGATAAATACCCTAAAATGATTAAGATAAGTTTTTTTTTTAACATCCTATTAGAATTTTCTTATCCCATAAACATAATAAAAATTATTTCCTCAACTCTTCAATATTCTCTTATTTTCATAATTGTATTTAGTCATTTATTAAGGATATATTACAAAAAAGAAATTCATGGATCTTTAAGAATTTTTTTTCCTTTGGAATATTTTCACCCACATAATGCCTCTTTGGCAAAAATCAATGCACCTTGTCTTTCCCACAAGAAATCAAGAACACTACAAATTAAAAACCCTTTATAAAAGAGGAATTTTATTAAATCCTTTCTTGCCTCAAATGCATAATAATACCCCTGATATAGACTGTTATGAAACCAGCTCAAAAAAGATAGAAAAGATAGATCAACGCCTTAGAATTCAGCCTCTTCGAGGGGGCAACCTCTTTTACATTAGATAAATGAACAATTCTTGGATGATTCAAATGACAAAACCTCCTTTCTATATATAGGAGTCTAAGGAGTCACAATATAACCCAGCCGGCCTAACAATAATAATATGAAGCCACAGTAGTAACATTAGTGGGCTTATATGGGGTACAATAGTAACAATATGGGCACTATGTGGGTACATCAATATAATAAGTGGGTTGTACTAATAACAATAAGGGTTACACTAGTAGTATAGGGGCCTAACATAGTGTAGGGGCCTAACATAGACTAATGGGAGCTAACTATTCCACTATGATGATAAAAATGTCTATATAGGTTTAGAATTCACACTAATTATTTTATATTGAAAATAATAATGCATTAGAACACAAATTTTTATTGATTAATTTCATCATAGCTAAGTAATCATTTTTTTACAAATAATTATAACAATGGGAGTGCTAAACTAATTTTACAATTACTTAGCAATTTGTTTTTAGCATTTTGATCATATCTCCTACTCTACCTTTAACTAAGAGATTCATAGATATTTAAACATTATTTCTTGTGGATTTTTTTCACCCATATAACAACTAGTTAGCAAAAATGGATTGAACCTCACTTTCTTATTCAAAATTAAAAAAATATTTCTAGATTTCATTAGATTTTTGTTACCTCAAATACATAATAATATTCCATATGTAATAAAATCAGATTTCTAAATTTTTTTATGGAAATTGACAAATAACACTAACTATTTAAATTAAAAATAATAATACATTAAAACATTAACATTTTTCTCATTAAATTTATTATGAACTCTACCTAACCAATTATTTACTGTCAATAATGACCACAAATTAAAAGAATACTAATGTAATTGCATTGTTTATCCAAAATGGCTAAAATAATTTCACTGCTATTAGTGATTCCATTGCCAATTGGAACCGTTGTTAGTACTTCAAAATCAACCAATGCAATGCATTTTCAATGGTGTAAATATGAAGCTTGTCTAGAGCACGTCCAAAGAAAGAACATTAATTCAACATCATTTTATATGTGACAATAACTCTCGTTTAATTGTGTGAAACAAATAATATAAGTTCACTTTGATTGTATAAAACAATGTTTATATAAACCAAATCGATATTAAAAAAATATTAAGACAATTTCTTTTTGAATTCCATATATTATAAAAAGCTTCAACTCTTCCGCTTGGAATTCTGAATCGAAAATATCAGAACATTTGATTTTTTTTCATAAAGCAATTAGATCAACTAGATTAACCAAAAACTTAAGAAAACTCAGTAAATTACAGTTGGTTTTTCGAAACCTTAGGAACCAGAACGATTGATAAAACCATGTTAGATAATAATAAAAAAACAAGTGCATATTTAATAATTACGCAAAAACTTACAACTTTATCTCGAATAATTCAATCCTTGAACTTTTTTGTTTAAATGTTTCTAATCTTGACCAAAATAGAACATCATTATCATTGGAAGACATTTTTTCCATGTAAAGAAAGCATTCCTTGCAATGGCTACCATGTTTATTTATTTTGTTTTTCCTGAAAACCTTTCCAAGCTCAGAAGTAATTTTAAAAAGATTTCCTTATGGATATATTGAGGGGATACTCTTATTGAGGGGATATGAGTAGACTATGTAATTGTTCACAGAGAGAAGGAAACCTAACAGAGAAATTTCCTTCTCTTTAAATCTTGAAACCTTTATATACACCACTTTGATGTTGTCTAAGGGAAGGATCAACTTTGCCACCTCTAAGTCTGCCCCTGTCAATCTCCTCCATAATAAAGAGAAAATGTCAAGTGAGTATTTACCTTACTATAAAAGGCACACAAGTATTTACCTCATTATTAATTTCTATGGAAAGTTATTCCAGGTAATAGAAATGACTAAGAATTGTGAGACAAGTCACATTGGTAGTGAGCTCATGAAGCACAATTATTTTGAAGTGCCTTGATCTCCTTTGTGTAGAAATTGAGGTCCTTGCATGAATTAAGCTTCATATTCAAAAGAACTGTAAGAAAAGGTAGTTGTAGGTACGTCATTATCAATGATGTAATTCTTGTAAAATACAAATACTTGAGATTGTTTGCAGAAGTCTTCAAAATATTTAGCTTGATAAAAACATGCTATTGTTGAATTGGGTATTTTTCTACAATTTGTTCAACCATATGATTAGTAATAAACAAAAATTATAGAAAGAAAATTATAATGTATCTAGAACTGCAGAAAAAAAAAGGAGACATTTGTATCAAATGAAATATCTTAAACTTTAAAATTGTCATGTAGTCGAAAGGAAAAATGAAAGTTGGAAGATTCACTGAGCATTCAAGATTGATTTGTTTCACTATTTTTAAATAGGAACAATTGACCCACTTGACGACATTTTGTCATAGTTCATTTTATTCAGAAATGACACTAAAATCACAAAAATTTCAATTTGAATGGAATGTTAGAAAAAAATATTATCAATTAATTCCGTTCTAAATTTAGAACTAGAAAGTTCAAATGGGATAATAAATTCCAAAGACATGGCCATCTACGAGAGACCACAGAACATCAAACATGGAACGATCCCATCTAGGTAGTCAATGGTTCCATATTCTCTGTTGCAATTTATGAACTTCCAATGTTCAAGGTCACGGTTACTCTTCACCTTGTAGAAGATTTTAGCGCTCAAATCTGCCTCAGGCTGAGGAAGGCAAAACTCGAGGCAACATCATACCAAGCTCAGCCTCGTAGCTAGCCCTACGAGGATAGGAGAGGGCTCTCTACGGGTCAAACTCGGCAAAAGGTAATCGAAAAGGCTCGAGATGACCGAATCGATGACTGATTTTAGGCTAGTAAATTGATAGAAAGGGTTGTTTTTGATAAATGATGGGGTTTTCTGGGCTGCATGGGGCAAAGAAACAACTTGAACAGAGAAATATAATCAAAAACACAGATTATCTCCTGAGGCAAGGTAGGCAGGAAATTTTAACATCAAATTGAGATTAAATGGAATGGCAAGACTGTTGAGGAACTGACAAGGGCATAGAGGATGAATCCTTGTCAAACAGAAGAAAACATTAAATATGAACAAACTTAAAGGCAAAGCATACAAAATATGAATTCTACCTTAACACTTCATTTGTTCAATTTGAAATGATCATGAAATGAAATGAACACATAACAGGCTATACATGAAAGAAAGGAGGACACAAATGTTAAATCTCATACCACAGGAATCTCAAAAGTCAGAGCTGTGTATTTTCATTAAAATCTCTATCAAAGACTGTACAATGGAAGCTCTGTTTTCTGTTACACACACACCTCTCAGAATTCTTTTCTCTTCCCCACTCTCTCAAATGATTTTTTAATACATTAAATAAAACTCTGCTAGGGGAAAAACAAATCAACCCCAAACAGGGGCGCTGTTTCACCTGCAGTTACAAAAATAGAGATAGATTCATTTCTTTTTCCTAAAACAGAAGATCGTTCCCCTTAAAATCCTCTGATGGCTAACAAACTGGAGCGCAGATCCCATCAAATCAGGACTAAAGTCATTAGTAGGAGATCGGTTGCTATATTTGGATCCATTACTTCAGGGACAAGCTGTTCATTGCTTGTATCGATGAAATCAATTGGATGCAAAGCTATGCCATTGAAATTATCACTTATGTAACGACCAATAACTGCAAGGCATTGGGATGGATCCTTTGGATCCCATTTAGCACGAAAGCAGGTCAAGTGACGATTAAAATCATGACTATGGACGATCTCATGGCTTGGATAGCTCAAATCACCAAAGATGACCAAGCCAGAGTTATAATATGCCACTCATCGAACTCCAACACGTCTAATCACATGCAATATGGTAGCATCAACAATAGCTCACAATCCGCCTTCTAAGAGCCACATCACCCGTAATCCCACAAAATCTCCAAAGGATCCCAACAATCGCTGGTGGAAATCATGGAACAAAATCCTGTACGGGGTAATGAGGCCAGTCGCTAGTTGAAGCGCACGATTTCTGTGGAGCCGAGATGTTGATGCAAATTGTTATCATATCAATTAGCCATATTCTGGTAGTACTGTTCCAGATTTCCGCCAATGGTGCTATCAATTTTGCATCTTCACAATCTAATGTATTTTGCAAAGATTTGAAGGGTCCATCAAATGAATCCAGATAGTAAATCTGAACGTTTGTTTTTTAATTCTATATATACATAAAAACAATGCCTCCAGACGAAAATTAATACCAAGTGAGCCAAGAAATTGAGACTGTGAAATTGGACCAAAAGCTGCCGCCTCCACAAACTACGTTAGAATTTTCCAATCCGAATTTTCTTCACATAATCAATCCTTCCTCATCTGATACTGATACTAGCACAGCTCTGGATAAATGAGAGAAATTTTTTGTTGCTGCTACTCAATGTGCAGCGTGTTGGCCCAATGCGTAGTGTGCACCATACGCATAGCGCCTTTATATTTTTGCAAAGACAGGAGAGGCCTGATGCGTAGCACACACCTCCAACGTGTAGCGCACAGTTGTGAAAACCACGATTTCACCTTTGTAATACGCCTTTGGCCTCTGCTTTGAAATTTGGTGGAAATAACTTGCCTCCATGCTTGATATAAGTTGAAAAAATATCTCATAAGATCACCTTTGATTTTAAATGTATTTCATGACCATTCACTTTCTTTGAGACAACATTTTGTGACTCAATAGCAGGGACTTCTCTGATTGGCTGCACAACCCAATTTTCTGAGTCACTACCATTAGAATGTGCGCATCCATTCCTTAATATTCTAGTTTTTGGATCATCTGACTTGCATGTGTCGAGAGGAAAAACAGGAAATGAACAATCCAAAGGTAAAACCGCCAAGTCATTTGCAGCTAATAGATTACACTTTCTCTTAATCAACGTTTTCTTTTGAAATTGTCACCTGAGATTGATATTCTTGATCCTTTTTCGACTGTTTGATTGCGTGACTCTGAATATTTGATTTTGATGAATCCTTTTGAGATCTTCGACGAGCGTGTGACATTTTCACTGTTCCCATTCCTGCCATGACACTTTCCTCATTTAAAGCAGAAACTGACTCCGCTTGTCCACCTGCGGGTTCTGTAACTTGAACCAAGTTACAGCCAATCTGATCATCTCTAGATACCTCCAATGGTGACATTAAAACAATATTTACTTCACCATCACTGGAGACAAATGGTTTATCTGAATCACAAGCCTCAGCTTTTTCAAAACAATTAGATGGGTTGATTGGCATGTTCTTCTCAATGCAGTCAATTTTGGAAATTAAGTCACGCTCTTGAACCCAAGCTGCACGGAAAATCTTGCCAAGGTCTCTAACTTTAAAACTTGAGAAACCTTCATTAGGCTGGCTTTCAAGTTCACCCTTTGCACTTGGGGACCTGAAATCTTCCGTACCCATGTTTCCAGGCTTCTTAAGGACTTGTTTGGTCGATGGTCTAATATTTCTGCGAAATACTTCCACACTTTCTGTGAAGCATTTAGCCTCAATGAGACCCAAGTCCCCTCTATTAGTATATGAAACAATCCTGAAGGCATACTCTGTGCAGGGGCGAAGATTTGAAATTCGAACTCTTGTTTGTTTCGGGGAAGAACACAACTGATTTCCCTTTTTTTTTGCTGACTTGAATGATGGCTTTTTCCGTTGTCTACTACAGGGATATGAACTGCTGAAGCTGAGACAGGGCTGCCATTGAGGAACTGTAGAGCTTTGGAACACTTTTGACACATTACATATTGAAAAACACATTTAATGATTTCTTCTTCAAAACAGGGTTTTGAAGAAGAATCAATCTCACATTATTGACGATGACATTCCTAAAAACTTAATGCGTTATTTCAGACTTCTGCAGACCAAACCCTGGACTTAAGACATAAAAGGACTCCTCTGATCAAATGACATTTAATGACTACCAGTGACGGGAAATGAACCTTAGTGAATTTGACTGCAGCGGGCTGACAAGACGGAGTCTAACAGAAGACATACATCAGACCTACTAAAATCCCTCTTCTTATCTAGCTCATTTTACTTTGGTTTGACCTTGTATCTTTCTTTGATCAAGACAACAAGCAAACAGGAAAAGCACCAATTAACTCATTCGGTCCACTATAAGGCTCTATTTCCTACCCATATCCATAAGCTACAAAGGAAAATCTGATTGCAATAGAGGCAGAGACAGACCACTAGAAAGGAAAAAGTTTCCTGATTGCCATAAGCACTCGTCCCAACACCAACTCAACTGAATCTTTACTCTCATTATAGGGAGATGGGAATGAAGGGAGACCAGAACATGCATACACAATATTATATTCAAGCCCACTCTGGCATTCCTCAGGTCAAGACAACCCATACTATTACTTTCTCGAGTCGACCCTAGTTCAGCATTCAACTGATTGCTCTTATGTAGAATGATTGCAATTGCAATTCACACAGAGGTGGAGATTAAAACTAGATGATTGCCTCTCTCTTTTGGGTAGGTATGTACAGGAAGAGGTTAGTGGGACCTTCGGCCCCATTTTCCTCACAACGACAGTGTATTGGTTTTTCCATGCTTCCCTCCTTCTTGCATCCATTTGATTTTTTAAAAAATTCCCGCGCAAGTTTTTGACTCTGAAATATGTTGATTCTCGCGCTAGTGGAAGAGTTTGAAATATGCATTTGAAATATGGTGGCAAGGTGGCATTAAATGCAGGTATTCGGGCCTATTACCACCATATACATGTTTTATTAATTGTGTTGGAGGAGCTATGTCGTAGTGGTGGGAAAATACGAGAGTACCAGATGCGCATGGATGTGAAAGAGATGGATATATGGGCATGCCACACTGTCCTTATATGCGCATGGATGAGAAATAGATTGATGTATGGCCATGATACACTCTCTTTAAAGTGTATTAATGGGCCTATAGGGTTGGAAATATTAGTTGTTGTTTAGTGTGTAGGGTGTCAAGCTAGACTATTCTAAATTTTTTAATGCGAAATTGTTGTAGGTCCATATATAACATAAATTTAGTGAGGAAAAAATTGGAATCTGAATATATATTGCAAATTTTGGGAATGCAATGAATAAAACACAAATATATTGATATAAATAATGGAAAAGAGATTCACCATTGCTACATACAATTATATCGTTCTCCATTAAGTGTACGACAAAACCAACAGATCAAAAATACTGGTAAAAATTAGTGAAACAGAAAGGATATTAAAACAGAAGAATATGAAGAGTGTCAGAACTTTACCTCTTAAACTGGATTCCTCAAGAAGCATTTAACTATTGATTGGGAGGGAGTTTTCAGTATAAATATCAAAATTCATCATATGCATGTGATATCTGTCATTACCTCACATTACTTCTCTCAGGCTCAGTCCTATAATATGAAAACCCTCAGATGTCTGCAATCCCTCAGCGTGCATGCAAAAAATACTTTTTGGAATAATCAAACCACTACGGATGCACAAATTGTCAATATAATAAATGTCTCACTTAACTCTTGCCACCTCTAACTATAAGCTACGTTGAAACATAGTGAAAGTTAATGTGGGCATTGCAACATGGGCTTTAGGCACGAAGCTTGCTCTCAATGAGTCTCTTCTCTGTGACCAATACACGAACCTTTACACAAACCTGTACATGAACCTTTGGACTTTTACACTCTAGCGTCCTTCACATGGACTCCTGTCGTTAATGGACTAGTGTTCCTTAGACCTCAGCAAACCTCAAGCGAACCTCTTGTCTCACAGATACTACCTTAGTAGACAATATAACATAGGCAGAATAATAGGAAAGTACTTAGATTAAAGTTCAACTCAGAAATGGATACTCATATTATTACCGAAGGTTTCTCTTACAATTTTCAAAGAGAGATTCCATAGCTCATTACTGGAGATAGATTGCTTAGGTTTTTATCAAATGTTGTGACTTGACAAGCAAGAAGTTCTCTGAAGGATTCCCGGCCTTTCACAGACTCTGTCTCAGAACTTCAATCTCTAAAACACACTTGACATACTTCAATCCTAAGAATCTGGCCACTTTAGGTTCTCACCAGAGCTCTCACTCTGATGTGTAGGCTTCTCACATATGAACTTTAAGGAGATGAAAGCAAGAACTTTCTTCTCGGACTCAAAAATAAAAACTAAAAACTCACGCTCACACTCAGGATGCATTCAATGAGCCTAGCTCTCTCCTTATATATGAGATTGAGGAGACTAGCATTTAACAATCTAGCAGACATATTTGGTACTATCCTCCATCAGTGATTGAGATGTGGGTCATATCCCACCAAAAGTCAGAGAAGTGTTGTGAGTCTCATGACTAGAAAAGGATCTTCATACTAGTTTACACAGTGGATGATTTGAAAAAATCCCATGGAAATCTTTACATTCTTTATTGCTTTAAACTGTAGAAAGATAAGATATTTACATAGTGGAGACTTTTAAATAGTAAATCCCACAAGAAAACTTGTAACATATAGTTCTCTGACTAGACATCATTATTACATAGTGGATGCTTTTTTAGAACAAGCCCATGAGAACTTTCATTGGTCTCCCAAAGGTGTGGTCCCCCGAAGTCTTATCTTGGAATATCTACATGAGTCCGAAGCCTTTGTATATATCCTTTGTACAGTCATTGGCTTCCTTAGAATAATTTGGTGTTTTATATTGGTCACGATTAACCATTCATGGTGTCTTTTCATAAAGTAACCAAGGATTTAACTGTCTGGGTAATTATTTAAATCCACAATAGTCTTACAAGGAGTGTGCCAACACTCAATTAAGAATCCATAATCATTACATTCTAGTTGGAAATTTGTTTGGAAGAAGAAGGGGCACATAGTTGTTTTGTTAATACCAAAATCAACCCACCATTGTTGAAGCCATTCACACTATCTCTGTCTATATGTAGTCCATGTAGCTCCAAATTTTACTATGGTGTAATGAGTTTCATCCTTTCCGTCTACATTCATAATGTCCCACCATAGTTTCTTGTAGTCTGTGAAATTATAAATAGTATCTAGAAAGAGAATGGCTAGATCATCTTGTGGCCACATTCGAGGCATATCATACCAACTTGGCCATCTAGTTCTATTAATAGCAATAAATTTATTGAAGACTCTTTTTTGACTACTTCCTTCTATCCAAATTACATTGATATCTAGAAAATATTTTCTTAGGGATTCTTCGGCTAAATCAACATCTAACATACTCCGTTGGTACACCATGTCATGTATCCACTTGCTGCCTTTGGGTAGATATTTCATTCTGGTACTAGATGTTGTATGTTTGTATGAGATTGTAGATTTGCATCTAGTATCTTTGTATTTCTTAACTGCCATGTAGGTTTCCACCTTGTACAATATTTTTCCAAACTTTTTGTTTCAGGAATGCTTCTTATAATTTTTGTATGCTAGGAGGGATCCCATTCTGTCACTATCGCCATGATATTATTTTTTTGACTGAGATATTCTCTACTCAAGAAGTTAGGTAAACAATTCTTTTCTCCTTTAATGTGTTAGACTTCAAAGTAAAAAATTGCAAATAAAGTCTGCCACCTTGAAAACTTAATTTCTCCTGGTTTCTTTATGTCTTTGTTGAGGACATTTTTTAGTGTAGAGGCATCAGTCTTTAAAACAAACTTATTATGGATTATGTTGACATCAAATTTGTCAATGCAATTCCATGCTGCTTTGACTTCCTTTTCTATAGTAGAGTAGTTCCTCTCAGATAGGCTCCAAGTTCCTGAGATGAATTGGACAACTTGTTCTTCTCATTCCTTCTTCTACTTTAGAATTACTCCCAACCCTATGTCGTCGGCGTCTGTTTCAACAATTTCGAAAGAATTTTCATCAGTAATATGAAGAATAGGGAGAGTTTTTACCTTATTTTTTATCATTTTGATGGCTTCTGTGTGTGCTTGAGACTATGGTTGTGGATGTTTTTGTAACCTTTGATTAAATAATATTCTGTCTTCGGCACAATCTTTAATAAAACTACTCACATAGTTCAAGCATCCCAAAAATCTCTGCAACTGAGTTTTGTTAGTGATAATATCTGGAAATTTATCAGCAAATTCTAGAGAATTCTTTTGTAGAGTGATCTGCCCATCTTTGATTGTGTGGCCTAAGAATTTTATACTTGTATGAAAGAGTTCAAAATTTTTCTTGCTGAGAACAAATCCATTATTTTTGACCAGTTGTACAAATTTATGAACATGCTTGAAGTGTTCATGGACATTTTTAGAGAATATAAGAACATAATCAATGTATAACAATAACCAATCAAAATATGGTTTAAAAATCATATCCATGACCTTTTGGAATTTGGAAGGAGCATGGTTTAGACCAAAAGGCATCACATTCCATTCATAGTGTCCTACTGGGACGCTGAAAGCTATTTTAAATTTATCAGATTCTCGGATTGCCACTTTCCAGAAACCTAATTTCATATCAAATTTGGAAAATACTTTAGCCCCTGTAATCCTTTCTAGGAGATCCCCTTTATGAGGAATAAGGTAAGTATCATTTGAAAGAACGGTGTTTAAAGTTTTGTAGTTTATGACTAATCTTGGAACTCCCTTTAACTGTTTTGAATGCTTATTGACATAAAAGCCATAAAAGTTCCAAGGATTGTTGGATTTTCTGATTAGTCGTCTTTCTAACAGGCTTGCTATTTCCTTTTGACAGAGATCTCTGTAATATTTTTTCATAGTAATTTCTCTGCTCTTGCAAGGTTTTCCTTGATCTTCATCCTTATATGGCAATTCCACACAATGTTGTTTCCTATGCCAGAGAGCGTTTGGTTCTTCTGAACAACATTCTTTTTCTATCTGTGATTTCAAATTTGAGATCCTTTGCTTGATTATAGGATTATGTAGATAGTCTCCTATTTTAATGGTAGTCTTTAGTTCTTTGAGCTCTTCTAGTTTATTTTTGGCTTTCTCAATTTGCTGCATTGCCAATACCATAGTGGATACCCTTGGAGTAGAAATAAAAGGTAGCTTGATTGTTTGTAGCTTACCATTTGAGCTTGGTATAGATATAAAGTAGCAAACCTTTCCATTTTTCAGTCTGGCTGATCCATGTGGCTCTACGGAAACCAAAAATACATTTCCTAAGATGCAATCAATAGGAATGTCACCAACAACAAATTTTAGTTTTATACAATGTTCTTTGAAGCAGATAGAAGCCTGAGGAACTTCATACAATAAGTCTTTGTTCCTAACCCAATTACCTATCTGAAGGACTTTACCCAGTATTTTGTAGATATTATATTTGAATTTAGTATATTGACATCTGCTCTTGCATCAATAAGTGTCTTTAGGATAAATATTTTACCATTTATACAGATATCCAACATAACATGATGTTGTTGATATTGGATGGTCATGACTCTCATATCTCTTAAATCCACAAATTCATCCCTCTTTCCTTCAAAGATTTCAACCTTTAGGTTGGTAAGATATTCATCATTTTATTCTTTAGGTGCTTTTCCTTTCTCCAACTCAGAGACCTTTGTATTTAGGGAGGTGATTTCTTTCTTAAGATGATGAATCTCTTGACTGACTTCTCATATTGTTAAGGATCCATCCTTAGATTGTTGTTGGCTTCATTGGAAGGCTCTTGTATTTCTTTCAAAAGAGGCATCAATGAATAATGCCTTCGATTCAATTTTTGAATCACTTTTACTACTGCTTCCCTGGATTTTTTTGCATGGTGCTCAAAAGATTTTCAAGTAACTTTTCTTTCAGATCCCCTTTTTCTATTGTTTTGATTTGAGCAAGTAACTTTGTCTCTGCAACATCTATGGTATGTGCCATGAGAACCTTTTATTTTGGTTTAGAGACAAAGTCTTCATCATAAGAGCTTTCTGATTTAGTACTTGATTCACATTGGTAGTTTTCTAAATCAGTAAAATTGCATTCATTCATGTGCATATTCAATTCTTATTCATAGGATTATGAAGTTGAGCAAATTTATTGTTATTGTATTTGTTCTTTGTGTGAGGAGTTGGGGAAATTTTTAGACTTTTCGTTTTTAGAACCACATTTGTAACACATGATTGACACCATACTTTCTATTTTTACTGCTCTCTTCTTCTTTGTTGCTTCAAAATATTTCTTCCCTCTATTTATATTATAGTCATCTTCTAGGGTGCAACGATTTGAAGTGTGTCATGGTTGACTGCAAAGCCAACATGCCAATTTATTCCACTAATCTTTTTTTTGTATTTGTAGATGAATATCCTTAGGTTCATAATAGTGTGTCTTTGGGACATACTTATAGTACCCTTTCCTAGTTCCTTTTCTTTTCTTTTGTGGATATTCTATTTGCCCTTGTCTTCTTACTTTCTTGGCCTTCTTTTTGGATTTTCTTCTTATTATTATGGGGCCATCTATAGATAGGCCATATCTACTACAGATGGATTTACTATCTGGTAGTTTTGACAGTTTTTGCAATGATCTATTTACTTTCATGCTTGTGTATAATCCTACTAGAACTCTGGTTATGATATTTTATATTTCTCCTCAAGTAAAGGATTCAAAAGGAATTTGAAAAAAATCTTGTTGTCTGAGTTAATCAACAAATTTTGAAGGTAGAGCTGCTAAGTAAACTTGTTTCCATAAGATGTTTTTACTATCTTTGACCTCATATATTCTTTGAATCTAATCTCTATGAAAGTCTTCATATTGGGACTTTTTTTGCATTTAATGTTCATGAGAATCATCTCATGCTTATTTTCAAGTTCAATTTCTCCTCCACACCAATGTTCTAAAATGAATGTGGTTAATTTCCTAATCATGTTACTTTGTGGGTCGCCATCAACATTATGGATGATATCTCTCCCTTCATCCTTCAAGATTTCATTTTCCATTTTTATTACTAATGCTAGTGATGACTCTGTTTCCCACCATATTAATAAGGTTCTAGTGAAACACTAAATGATAGACTTATAAGCTTCTATTTCATTCTTCCCTTTAAGGCACATAAGCTTATATTTAGTAAACATTAGGTCTATCATTTTCCTTATCTGGGCAATACTCATTGTGCCAATATTCCACTCTCTATGTGATTCAAGATGAAAATTGTGTGTTTCAGGGAGCTTCCCTTTTCCACTAAGATCTGGTGTAGGGTACTTGGTATACTCGCTTTGGAGAGGCTCATAGATGGGAAATAGGTGTGATTTTGAGCTTTCAGGCTATTATGTTTCTCTAAACAGAGAAGAAAGAGTTATAGGCTCAGATTTTTCTTCTGTTGTTTCTTTTGGGAGAAGAAAAGGAAATTTATCAATATGCTCGATAGGATGTTAGATATTTACAGTTCTTTTGAACAGAGAATAGACAAGAATAGGCTTGTCCTTGGAGGCTATGTGCACTCTGTCAAATTTTTCAGATAATTCTCCAATGGATGCTTGAGTAGATTGTTTCCCTATATCCACTTTCTTTTCAACATCCTCAATTCTTGTTAAAT